>VYZX01010178.1:39577-97690 GCA_013401335.1 Brachypteracias leptosomus
GCAGCAGGTTAGGTTGCGCTCTCCCCCTCCCTTCCCTTCCCTCCCGCCTTCTTACGCATTTCTATTTCCCACTTTATTTATTTATTTTCCCCATAAACTTAAATGACCCCGGAGGGGCGGGGGGTGGGGCGGGGCCCGGTGAGCCCAGGCGACCAGTTGGAAAGAAGGAGCGAGGCGGAGCCTTCAGGCGCCCGGGCCAACGGGAGCCCGGCAGACAGGCCGCGCTTGGCTCGCCGCCGGCCAATCGAGCCGCGGTGCCCTCCGCCCCTGCCCGGGGCTGGCCGTGGATCCCTGCCCGCGCCTGGGGGCCAAGCCAACGGCCACGGGAGGNGCCCTGGCGGGGCAGGGCCGCTCCCGCTGGGTCGGCGGGGTAACGGCTGCCTAGGCCGGGCAGGTCGTGGGGGGGTCAGAGAAGGGCGTCGCTCACTCCCAGCCCCGGCCCGGGTGTGGGAGGAAGGGACACATAATCGTTTCCTTCCTCACGACGGGGCGAGCGCACGAAGGGGCCGGGGTGTGAGCTCACCCCTCTCGTACCGTGCGTTCTGTGGCGGTTCCCGGCCGCGCGCACCCAAGGGAAGCTTTCCCCTCCTCCGTGGCGGGTGTTCTCGGCTTGCCCTGGCTTCCTAACACCTTGCGTAGCCTTTCTGAGGCTGTTCATTTTCCGAAGAGTGCTCTAGTCTCTGCCCTGGATCAGGGACTCCACACCAAGGTACCAGGCACTACAGAGCATCTGTCTTTAGGACTGGGGCAAAGATCCCCCTCAGACAGGAGTTAACAGTTATTTTTACAGTTAAGGCATTGTATGTATGTGTTGGTTTTGCAATGAGGTCCAAAGCGAGCTGACAAGCACTGTTGCCACAAGCACTACAAGGATTCTCTGAGAGTGCCAAGGTCACTGGTAGTCAGGTCACTGGTTCCTCCAGAAGGGAGCTGAGGGCAGTTGGCTGTATCAGTCTCCACATCAAAAAGGCGGCCAAGACCTTCCTTAGTTTTCTTACTATGAACATACTTTAAAAAGTTTTTACCATCCTTAGCATTTACATTTTTTTCTTCTCTTTTGTCAGTGTTTCTGATTGTAATCCTACATGCTCACACAGTTCTATCAGAACTCTTCATTTGACCTACCTTCCACTTTCTGCCTCCTCCCTTTTTATTTCAGGTCAAATAGAACTCATGCTTTATCCAGATTCATCTCTTGCTATACTTTCTTTTCCTTCCTGTACACCAGATTAGTTTAGATTTGGTGGTTACCATTCCACTGAAGAACCCTGAGCTTCCTACCTCCCTTTTTTCCTGATGTACTACTCCTATGTGATCCAACATAGTTCTCCAGTTCTCTCATCCTATCAGTTGGTTATGTTCACTGTTTCTGTGTCATTCCCCTTGCATGAATCACTCAATCTGAAGTTATCACCCTAACCCAAGTTGCCCCCCACATTCATGTCACAAGTATTATAGGTGTCTGTTGGAGCCATGTGGAAAAGAGCTTCCATTTCAGTTGTTTCTCCATCTTCCATGTCAAAGTTTGTCACCAGTGTTTTCTGGGAAATGGCCCCTGTTGGGGTTCTTCCTGCACAACCAAATCTTCCCTTACCCTCATCTTGGGTGACTGCACTAGCTGGTTACAGAAAACTTCTGTCTTGTGAGTTGGGTTGTGTAGCAGATCCTTACTGGGAGAGCACCCAGAGTCTTTCCTCTCATCATTCCCAGGGGCTTCTAGCAGCTCTCACTCCCTTAGCACATTCAGTTTCAGAACTGGTTTATCACAGAGAAAACCACCTCATTTCCTCCCCCTATTATTCCTGAACAAGGAATTACCCTTATATTTGTATTCCAGTCATGTGGGTTGCCTCACTGCACCTTTGTTGCCACAATTAGAAGATACTATTTATATTTTAGGCTATATAACCTTTCTTTGCTTTGGAGGGATTTTTTTGTTTTGTTTCTTAATATAACAGGAGTAATTAGTAACAAATTATAATTGGTCATGAAAGAAGGTAAGGACCCCATCAGGCTCAGCTCAGTGCTATACTAAAGCACTTGGATTTTAAGCACTGGCATAATCTGACTGCATAGCTGCTGAAATGTAAGCATATGCTGAGGTTCTTTGCTGAATCAAAGATTTAATTTTCTTTTTTATTTTCTTGTGGCCTGTTCTGCATTTTTAAGCAGAGACAGTGTGTGAAGTAAAACACTCAGAAAAATAATTTCTCTAGGGCATATTCTGTTTGATAATGTCATACCTGGAACTTCATCTGGGCTGTCAAAACAATGGCACATGACAGTAAAACTGAGCACACTTAATATACATAAATCTTTCACAGTCTGTAACTAAGTGTCGAGAATGAGCTGAAGGCTCCTCCAGCTGAGTTATTTTACTAAATGAGACATTATGTGACCCTTAAGAGAGCAGGTACCTTCCTGCTTGTAACTGGGTAACAACAGGTAGAGGTGGCAATGAATATACAGCAATGAACAATTAAAAATCATACTGCAGAAGGACAGGGAGTTTTAAAGAGATGCACAAGAGGAGATTCCTCTCCTTGAGCAGCGTTTGTTATCCACAGATCACGAGGCTGCATTTCTGGTGGGAGTTGCAGCTCTAGTAGAGATGCCCAGCAAATTATTGGCAATTTGCTGACGCAACAGAGAAAAGTATTTCCAGTGATGATTCTAGTCTGCTTCTAATTAATGTTGTAATTAATGATTGTGGGATAGAGAGCACATTTTTAAAATTTATGGTTAGAAACCATGCTTAAAACCATTACCAACCTCTCAGAAGACATGATTAAAACATGAAACAATTGTGTTAACTTCAGGAAGTGATCCAACCAACAACCTGGTATTTAGTAGAACTGTTTCAGCATAGTATAGAAATAGAAAACAACTGTAGAGGTAGTTGAGGAATTGCCTTCTGAAGGAGGGATAATGAAGGAGGCAGAAAGAAGACAGAAGATCCAAGGCTAGACAGGCTAGATCACAAGTGAAATACAAAGCAAGGGTGAAAAGGGCAAGTCTCATTCTAGGGTATACAAACAGGAGAGCCATACTTAAAGTAAACCAAGGGAGAAATAGCTCTTCTACACCCAGTGCTAAGGAGGCCTCAGCTGGAATGCTGTTTGCTTTTGGACACTGTGTTTAAAAGAGATTCAGAAAAATCAGAGACTACAAGGTTTGAAGTGGCAATGGTAAGAGTCTTAGGAAACATGGCCTACAAAAAAGGGGCAAAGAAGCTAGATTTGTTTAGTCTAGGAAAGGGAAGAAAGAGGGCAACAGTACAAAGTTCTTGCATTAAGTAAAACTACTGTGGAGGAAGATAAATTGTTCTCCAAACCCAGTAGGTGCAGACAAAACTGCTTTCATTTGCAGCACTGTTTTAGTTCAGATATTGGCAAAACCTTTTGTGGGTTCAGCACAGTAATAAGAGTCCTTGGAGGCCACAGGGTCCCCAGTACTGAATGCTTTTAAGATTACAGTAGACTGAGACCAGCCACCCTCTGAAGAGTTGCCCAAGGCAGCAAAACAGGAAGATCTTGAATAGCGCAATGCCTCGCTGGGTCAGGCTGGGAACTGCAATATTGCGAGCGAAGTGCCCAATGTGTCTGACAACCCAAAACTCCCCATGTCTTTCAGCAACAGCAGCAGCTTCCACTTGGTTCTGGAGATGCAATATGACCAATCAGCTCAATGGTGGCACATTACCTCTCTAAACGGCAGCAATTTCCATCTTCTGCTTAGTTTTGCTCTCAGGGTTAATGTCAAATCAGGGATTGCAAATATAGTCCGGACACAACTGCTGGGAGGTGACCAGGCACTGAGTGGCAGATACTGTCAAGTGTTGTCTACACCTGCTCCTAACAAGATCTTTCAGGTCTTCTGTCCTAGCATTACTTTTTTTTTTTTTTTTATGAGCAGGGCTTTGATAACAAAAGGTCACTTTGTAGCTTCACACCGCTGTGCTCCTTGAGCTAAACCCCTATAGAGTACTATTACAGCAGAGCTGCAAGCAAGTGCCTCTATTTTCAGGGTTCTTTAAAACAAATCTTAAAAATAAGGTGTATGGTCACACAGTAAAAGGATTGGTAAGCTTGGAATCTTGTAGGCAGCAACATTGAAATGCATTACATTTTTGTAGTAGCTTTATGCATGTGAATATTAAATTCTGTATAGTTGCTTACTAAATTCATGTTTTGGGGCCCGAGTCTCCTACCTTAATTGTCAGGAATGAAGAAGTAATCCCTCATCAGGCAGAGCTCATAGCAAAAGCATAAAAAGCCTAATTTATTGCATTCTTTGAATATGACTTCATTTTTGAGCATTTTGTGACAATCTCACCTAATATTGCACTGATTCAGACAATAGAGCTGTTCTATTGTACTTTAATGACTGGAAGTGTAATTTGCTTCCTGTTTAATATTTAAGCCAGCAATAATACCAAAAAGGCTTATTGCTCCTAAGAAAAGATGAAAGGGGCATAACTCTTAAGGTTTTTTGTGTTTAAAATTTGACCTACTTTAAAAATACTAGAAACTCATGGGAATGGTCTTCAGAATTAAAAATACCAATATAAGATTGTTGCCTGGGAATTTTAAGATACATCACTTCCAGCTCATTGAAAAAGCAGAATTTCCTTCCCATGGGAAATCCAGATAATTCAAAATTAATTTTTGTCCTGAAATACTGAATTAGAGAGTTCTTCCACAGACAGGGAAGTTTAAAAAAAATATTCTGAACTTCAGAAATATTTAATTTGGACCTGATGACTGCCTTGAAATTTTTCAGTCTGGCTCAGATGAAGATCAGACTGTGCCTGCCCTGGCTGCCTCTACTGACCCTTACGGTGCCAGTGCTCTCAGGCTTGCTCTTTTATTCTCCTTAGAGAGACCAACTCCATGGCTAGTCCATATTGCCCATAAGCCTCCTCCATGGTGAACAAGACAAATTTTGGTGTAATGTGGGGAACAACTCACAAAGGCTGATCAGTAGAGGTTAATAGGAACCCACACCATCTGTACTGTTACAACGGTGAGGTACATGGAGCCTCTTATATTAGGGCTGTCTCCATTGCAGGGCTCAACAAGCTGAGTCCCACATCTACATGGAGAGGAATCCTGAGACCCAAGGCATCATGAAATCTCTCAAGGACAGAGCCATTTTTAATACTTTACGTATTATATGTAGTTAGATATACACTGATAAGCCACTGTCATACTTCCACTTGACAGTTGGATGTACTGGTCTTTGTGTAAGTTTAAGGATTGGGTTTTTAACCCATCTGCTTGGGATGAACATGGGTAAATTTATATAAAAATATCCCCAACTATCTCAAGTAATTTCACACAAATACCTGTATATTAGCAGTGCTTTAGTTGGGCCTTACAAAACTCGCTCCTCTAGAAGCACACTCAAAAATGCCAGGTATCACTGGAAGGAAGACAGGGAGAAAACATACTTTTGAATGTTTTGTTTCACTTGGTTTTATAAATAAGAATGTGACATCTTTTTTAAACCATGACATTTTGACAAACAATGATGCTTTGTGTTACCCTTTAGTGAGAAGAAATGCGAACAGAATGGTTTTGGGCAATCTGAAGCAGCTTGGGAAGGACGGCTGTTGTGTGCTATTCCCAGATCAGTCACTTACTTTGCTCCGTATATTTGGATAAGATACTTAATCCTTATCTATATGCCAAGGTTGCACTGCTTTAACTGTACCAGTTTAGTAAAGCTATACAAACTCTAGTATTAAAACAACTATATTGGTTTTCAAGTACTTTTATCAGAATCATATGTTCAATTGGGCAAAGGGAATAATATTACCACAGTGACATACCTTTGTACCATTACAACTGCTGGCACCGTGGGGAGTGTACTGTTGTAACAAAAAGATAAAAAACTCATCCCTCACCAAAATACTTATACCTAGTACTTAGTTGTGTGTAGACCACCCTTCCCCCCCACATCAATAAAAGCCTTTTAGATCTTACCTTTCAAGGCTGTCAAGCCTTAATTCCTACAAGTAACAAGGCTTCACAAAGTCTGCATGAAAGGAACCAAGGCTTATTTTTAGCCAGTCATGGGGCTTTTTTTGAGTCTTTAAAAAAAAATTTGCAAGAGGCAGCTGTGCCCCAAAACATGCCACAGCGGAGGAGTTCAGCTGGGTTTGTTTCTTTTTTTTCTGTGAAGATTTCACATTATATTTGACTCAGACTTTTCTGACAGCTATTTCATGATGTATTGACTGTGAAGCTGTCCCTGTTATTTCATGTATTAGTGTGAAATCCACTCCTATTTCTCTGGGCTTCAGGGATTGGCTTCTTTTCCCCCACCACCATTAGTCTGACAAGCAAAGGTTAAATCAAGAAGGACAAAAGTCTTTCTTGTTCAAGGCAAAAATACAATAAGGGTGTTTTCCCTGCTGCCTTTTACCTAAAATCTGGGAGGGGGGAAAAAGAGAAGTCAAGAGGCTGCCATCTGTTGGGAGAAACCAGGGAGGACACCAGCCTCAAACCCTGGCAGCACCTGAAGAGAGTTGAGCAATGTAGGGCTAATTGTTGGTGTAAATGACATCAGCATTTGGCCTATGATCAGTAGCTTCTCCCCGAATAATTTAGTAAGTACAAATATTAAAAATACTTGAAGTTAGACATTAACTAGATGAAATGTTTAGACAGCAATAGTAAAATGCATTTGATCAAACTTTATGGACTGAAATTCAAACAGTTTTATTTAGTAATAGTTGGGACGCTGATGCAATTCCTAGTTAATCAAAAGGAAAAAAATTGAGAAGCAGTAGTCTTTTGAAATTAAAGAAATATCATTTCAAGGGCAACTTTGAATTTGTTCACAGAAGATTTCCTAATCCACAAATCCATTCTGATGGTTCTTTACCCCCAGACATTCACTCCAAGCACCAAGGCTACTGATGTTTTCTCCAGGTTCACTGTTCATTTTGAAGCCATGGAGCAGGACACTTCACAGCAGGCTGTCTGCTCTACCTTGCAAGCCACACAGGAGTTCCAGCTGCTCACGCCTGCATTAACTTAGTTGTCTGCTACACTGGATACGAGTCTCAGATCCAACATTAGTAGCAAAAGTCTGCATCTACAAAGGCCCCAAAAGATACCTACACAGAATAGGATGCATAGGAATGAGATCCTCTAGACTGTCAGACTCTAAAGTTTAGTTTACATACCTTTTTCTCCAAGCGTCTAAGTAGAACATATCCTAAGCCACATCATGGACAAAATCCCCCTCACCAGCTTTCTTCCTAGAAGTATGCTGTTTAAGCAAAGTGCAAAGACGTCAGAACAACCACTCTTCCCTGCTGGATGATAAACTGGGTCTAGGAAATCCATTAAGCTGGAGGAAAGATGAGACCTTAGAGAAGCCCACTGGATTTTTTTGTTAGAGTCTTCCCATCAGGCCTGCTTTCCAAGGCACCTCCAACAGCATGGAACTTCAACCCAGAGCTGCTTGCTGGTGTCTAGGGAGTGGCTCACATCTGGCTTGAATTTAGCATTTGCTATTTGTTAGCGCTCTAAAGACTGTTTAATTTATGCACGGCCTGCGTGCGTGTGCATGTATGTATTAAAAGACAGCTCGTCCTATGCAGGCAAGGTTGACTGTTACCCCTGAGGCAAGAGGCCCATGGAAAGCAGGGTGACCGGTGTTGCATTATTGCCCTTTACTATTCTTTGACCTCCATTTGATATATTTTTCCATAACCCTAGGCAGTGAGCTCTCTGTGGGTGGGAACTGTTTGTTATTGTCTGTTAAATGTGGACTTAGTTGTCAAAACCAGCTTCTGAACATCACTACTAGACAAATAATACCAAGAGACAAGGTGGCCAGCATCTGTCTTAACTGGTCCATCACCACTGGCAAGGTGGATACTGCCTGATCGAGAGGAATCTTGGAATGGGAGTACAAAGCTGTTCTCTTAGAGTTGTGCCAACACTAGCAGAACACGAAAGCCACAATTGCTAAATTATGAATAACACACACACAACAATAAGCAATAACTAACATAGCCGCACACAAAGGTGACCTGTGAACTTTGAGAAGGACGGTGGGGAGACAATAGTGAGTATAGTCTAAAGTAATAGTATGAGAAAATGCTGCTTCAAGGCATAGGAGAGGCACATACTAGCCATTGGAATTACCATTTCAGTTGCATTTGTTGCTGAAAACTGAGTGATGCTAATACATCTAGGGGATGACCAGGAGATTTGTACCTACATTTCTGACCCTCTAATATTTCTTTGTCATGCAGGGATGGGAATATCTGCTTTTACATACCAAGAAAACTCTGGTTTTTAGTGGAATTTACACTATGAGACAAAAAGTAACCACAGAACAAGGGAGATTTTGCCTTGCTCACAGTATCTGATAAGTGACAACAGTCGCAGGATATTTATACTCAGGTGCCACTGTTGCTCAACAGAACAACAGTTTGGTTGCAGCATGCAGCATTAAAGACAAACAAAGCTGTACCAGAATGAAGAGAAGCCCTTTGCTTCTCTTCTGTAAATGACATGAAGGGCCCAGGATATTCCCTGATGCCCTGAATAGCAGGGCACAGCATTTGTCTTTTGCCATGAAACTCTGCTTCAGGATGCAAGTCCTTAGGGTTACTATGGAAGCACTGAAAGCATTAGCTGAACATACATGATGCAGTATTGCCTGACTGCTTCCGTGACCTCTGAAGCTTGAGCTTGGGGGGAATTACAAGTGTTCAGTTCCTCTCCAGGGGACATTAACTCTAGAACATAATGCTAGGCATTAAATTACAAAGCATATAATAATGTCACTGCTGATCAACTCCTGTTCATACTAGAATCCCTACTTATGCCTCACACCTTCTCAGAAGCCCACAAGCTGCCATTGCCTTCTACTCAACTGTCCAGTTTGGATTGACAGCATATGAACCCTGAGTAGTGTCAGGACAAAGATGTTTGACATTCTGAAAACTGAAAGTAAAAAACATTAAACAAACCTGAATGTAAAAATTTAACACATGACCTAGTGTCCTCAAGGTTATATTTATTTTCACATTTAATTTCAGTAAAAACGTACCTTTAGGATTAGAGTCAACACAATCAATGTCTAGTCTGCTGCACTGTCAAGATAAAAATCCAAGAGGTTTTTCAAAGGGACTCTGTCTAGCTTCCTCTGAAGTTCATGGTGATGAAGGTCCCTGATAATGCAGAATATTGTTCAAGAGGCTGGGAATCAGGACATGCAGGAACTGCTTGTGCTATACACTTGCTGAGAGTTCTTGGGCAGCTTATTCTCTTTGTGTCTCTTTTTCCTCAGAGAGGAAGTAGTAATAACATTCCTAACTTTTACACACAAAATTAAAAGCATAAAGCAAGAGGAGTAGAAATATTACTTATATGCTATCTGCTGTTATTATTCAGGGATAATGAATGAGAAGGGTGATTAGGGACATAGCAGACATTACTTCCAGGGAGTAAGATTGTACTGAGTATTAGTGTTAGAGATCTATAAAAATGTTAACTTTCTTACTGTTTCCAAAACCAAACTTGTCTCTCTTTTCTCTGGGCAGCTAATAGCACTTGCTGTATCTAGTGACAATGATGAAGTGACAGCTCTCTTGTTTCTGTTCATGTTAGAATATGACCTAGAGGTTTGCAGGGGCACCATGTTGCCTGATTGTTGGATGATGTCAGCCCCAATCTATATATCATACCTCTGGGGCACTGAATCACTTCCTTTTTTGTGCCCTTTCTGGTGAAGGGGAACTGGAACTAAGCACTTTTACCTTTCATAGCTCCTGGCTAGTAGAATCTAGCATGGGAACCAGTTATATTGAGCAGGCTGTGCTGGAACTTCACATATTAGTCATAAGTCCTTAGAAATTATGGTGCTTGCATCCCATCTAGTGGAGGGATCAGATTAATTCACCAGCTGCTTGTTGCTAAGTAAGCACATACTTCTGCTGTGATTGTAGGAGCAGAGCTATCAGCTTGGTCAGGATGCAAGCAGTCTGCACAATGTGCTCACACATTGTTGATTCATCCCACACAGAATGAATTGGGTGCTTTTCTTGACATAAAAGTCTGAAAGTTTACACTGATGTCTGACAACAGTAATTGTATCAGAAGACCAAGTTAGAAAGAATCTAATGGCCAGTTTGAGAGAGCTCACCAAGGGAGAAAACCCGCTCTGCAGCAAAGCTTCACTGAGAGTAACAGGGAAGTGAACAATCTATTACTTTATCTACAACTTTTTAGGTCATTGCCTTGCACCACCATCCTCTCCAGTGCATCTGTTTTGACAATATGTCTTCCTGTCAGCCCAAACTGGTCAACCCCAATTTCCCATGGCTGTGTAACCACTAGCTGAAGACATTTGCACTGGAAACGACCAGCTAGCTCCCTTTAACTGGAGGCAACAGCTTTGCTGCTCCAGGGCATGAACATGAGAACCAGCTGTAATTTCTGAGTTGCTGCCAACAATTAAAACTAATTAGCCATTTTGAGGCTAATGAACACTTTTCTATTTCCTCTGAATCCTCCTACAACCCCATAAGCGTGATGATCCACCTTGGACAAACTTTCATCTACTTCACAAGCAGGATTGAAGAGATACCCTTCTTATATGGAAGAGGCTACAGACCTCAAGCCTGTTAGGTTATCCTTCTCTGAAAGAAATGTTCACTAACAGGTCAGATGAGTAGGGTACATCACAAAAAAACCCCTAGCACCAGCAGAATTACCCATCCTTGTATTTATACAGATAATTTTGACTTACACTGAGAAAGTGGAGGGGATTTCTAACTGAAAACAAACTTGAGTGACTCCTTCACGGACAGTTTATTCTGCTGGCCCTAACCCTCGTTCCCCACTGACTCCCAACAGCTACATAGTACAGAGCTCTGTCCACTGTCACTGGGCAGACACCTGCTATGTGGTGCCACATGCAGACATTTCACACCCTGCACCTCAGTGTGTGGGAAGCTTGTGTGCTAGAACAAAAGAAAGTTAGCCCTGAACAGAGAGGGGGCTACAGACACTTTCTGCTCTGTTACTGGCTTGAATAGAGTCCATCAGGCCATCTCTAAGAAGAGTCTCACAGACAAGAGTTTTCCTTACGACCATCTGTCTTGCTGGCACACAGAGATTCTGTGGACATGGAACAGTCCAAGTGGGCACACAAGACAGGCAAGAGAGTCCCCATCCTGACAGGTTATCCACTGCTAGTAAGGAATCAGACATTGCTAAGGCAATGTGTAGGACCAGCTCGCATCCAGAAAGTTTGTGGAAACCCATTTTGTAGATCAAACTCAGATTCCAGCTAAAAGGATTACTCATGCAAAACGGGAGTATTAGAAGGGGGTTGTTAATTTCCCATTGTCTTCTTCATACTTAAGACAACCTTCAAATTAAACCACTGCTTCTTTACACAATATAAAGATACAATGCATTCTACCTGGCAGTGCCTCCAGCCTTTGCACACAGACCCAAATCACATTATTTTCAAAGCAGTATGAAAATGCGTGTTCAAAGTGCACTAGATGGCAGTGTTCCTTCTGAATCATTGCTGAGCCACTGTTCCACCACCATCACCACAATCACAAAGCAGGGCCTTAACAAGTGTTGACATAGTCACTCCAAGGGTATTCTTCCAAATTTGGGGGTTCCAAACTTTGTGTCTTTGAGGTGGAAAACTGCCTCCTGTCTCCTTGAGTGCTTTCTGCCATCACCTCTAAGAAAGCCTTCCTCATGTTCAGTTGTCCACTATTGCTTCTTGCTATGGAGCCCTCAGAGCTAGTGCTGAACCCAAAGACAAATTGTTTCTGCAGTACAGGGGCTATGGTTCACATGTTACTTAATCTTGATCAGACTGAGCTTAACAGTCATTTTTACAGCAATTTCCCCAGTACAAAGTTTGATCTGTTGTCTGCATTGCTCTTTGGGATTCTTTGGAAGAGAAGGTGCTTCCTTGATGTATTGATATGAATTTGGAACTTTCAAGTAACACATATGGATTTCCAGTATGAAGCCAAGCATATTTTTACTCTGTGAGAAACTCAGCACACCTTACCAAGGCAAAGCAGTGCTCAAATAGTCTTGATTGAATTCTCCTCCTTGTAAGGCAGGAAAGTTGTAGAAGGCAACCGTTTAGGAGGGAAATTTGATAGTAGTGTTAAACAGATCCCAAATGGCTGAATGACAGAAGTCTTGTCACGCTAGACTCTTCTGAAAGGGGGAAGGTAGAACTACTTTCCTGGTAATGAATCCCTGAGAAGCCTCAACACTGCACTTGCATGCATGGCAGAGCAACATCTCCTGTTCATTTTAACACCTGCATTCAGCCCATTCTCACAGACACTGGAGGAAGATATAGGAAATAAATCCATCTCTCAAACTGCACAGTCTATAAAGACAACACAAGCATTTCCAGTAGATCTGAGTCCTGGCCTTAGTGCCCACCTATAGGAAGAAAACTGAGCTGATATAGCCTTCACTCTGGCTCTGGGCTGATTTCAGCCCATGCATTTATGTATAGAAATTGAAGACATGCAGACTTTTTTCCAGAAAAATCATAGCATTTACCGTTTAAATACATCTACACTGATTCCTCTGGATGCAAACACACCAGAGCTTGTTGGGTACCATACCCTGCCAGCAACCCTATGCACCACACTGGATGACCTGCCTAGACCACAACACTCAGAAGCTTGGAATCTACACCTTGATGACTTGCCTCAGGCTTCTTGAAAATCTCCATTCCCTGCAGCTGGGTGCTATGGTGCCCTTTCGGTGGCCAGAAATAATAGCCCCTGTGGGGTAGTTTCTGGTGGCAAACAGAGCTCTTCTCAGTCGCCAAGAGAGGGCAGCATTCTCCCTCAGCTGGGAAGGCAGAGGAGGAGGGAGCTGCTTGGTTACACTTCTCTTTCTAGGAAGAAGCATGCTTTATCAGATGGCATTTTAGAACAGACATTTGTTTTGAGACTTTGTGTGTCTGTTTATAGAGATATCAACTGATTTACACCTTGGAGTTGCTGGGGGCAATTTATCACGCACCTATAAATAAGATCCATGGTGTGCCATCCCCAGCTGCCCATGCCTGCCATAATACCAGCAAGAAGGCATGGCAGCTTCTTGGTAATCAGCATCCCTCCCCAGGTGGTGGCACAGCAGGAAAGGCAAGGGCATCTCCATTTCAGAGTGTATAGCTTTACACTACAGGGTGGTGGTGGTAGGGAGGCAGGTACTCTACATTTTTGTAACTGTTTTATATTCATGCATAAGTAATATCAAAACTGGACTTTGGAAAGAGCAGTCAGTAAGTGGAAATAGAAAACTCCCACATTTAGCAGTGGCTTACATATGAAATGGGGGCCTCTGTTGCCTAGAACTGCATCTCCTCCAAACAGTTATCTGCATAATCCACTGAGGTGGATGACTGTGAAAGCCTACACTGGTGCTTGTACTGCCTGTACATCTGGCAGCCTTTGAGTGCTGAGTTCCTAGTGAGCTCAATGGTGGTATGGTGTAGCTGGAAAAATCCAGGTTATGCTGCAGCAAAAAGCCTCTCCCTGGCCAGGTTCCTCCTGCAACAGGTGAGAAGGCAAGAGGAAATGCAAATAGCTACTGCTGCTCCACTCCACTAAGCAAAGAAAGGGGTTGATTACAGGAGAATTCCCCATCCAGGGAGCCTGGACTCACTTGTAGATTTGGGAAAAGAGAACCAGCCCATGCTGGCAAAGATGTGCCACCAGCATTTCATTTCAGAGCTCCTGTGATATGCTTCTTACTGGCCTAATTAACAAGCTTGAAAGACTAGGAGTCATAAGGTTCATATGTAAAACAGATGGTAGACAGGACATCAATAAAGCTCTTTAAGATTATGCTGGAAAAAAGCAGAAGCTTTTGCTTGAAATAATTTCAAGAAAACAGCACTTCATTTACAGTCTTAAAATGGCACATTATTTATACTGTTGCAAACTTTCAGGAATGCATGTTGCCACTGAAGATGAGTTTAACTACAGTAGTAGATGAGTGTGGGTTTGATCTAGTGCTTAAAACATTGCATCACTGTGTAAGAGAAGTAGGTCTTATTGCTACCTCTGCTACTGACCAGGCACATACCACTTCACACCTGTCCTTCTGCCAGCCTTATATAAAAATGGAAAAGCCTCCTTTATATAACGCTTCGAGATTCTTTTAAGCTACATACAATTATTAAATTATTCTAGCAGACAGAAGAAAGTTGAGGATTGTTAGAGGTTTGTATCCTTCAGTTTCTGACTATTGCTCTATTTAAGTTTGCGAGTGCTTTTGCCATTTTAAATAGAGCAATTAAAAAAAAAAAAGTCAAGCTGAGCTACGGTGCACCAATACATTAAAACACTGCACAGTTCACCAAGTCATCTCTCTGACTTCGTCCAATACTTCTGTAAACCACAGGAAAGGACTAGGGCTCTGAAAATACACAGATGAGAGTCAACAAAATTGATATTTATCAGACTGTATTAGGGAAGCTGTCCCCCAGTGTCATTAGGGACAGTGTCTAGTTGATAAGTTTAAGATTAGCAGAATTTACACCACCATGCCCATGGTAGTAAAATCCAGGCAACTGGAGGGATCCAAAGAGCAGTGGCAAGATATTATTATGGATAGAAATGTCCTAGTCACCAGGACACTAGGCACTGCATGCCCAAAGGCCAAGCACTGGTTTGTACTCTGCTAGCTCATACTGTCACACCTTCACCTCACCAGGCCGCTAACACTCCTAATAGTAAGCAAGTACTGGGATGTGAGCACGTGCTACACTTCCACTTTTATTTAGTGTAACAGACTTGGCTCTCAGCTTCACTGTCACAGTGACATTGGATGCTGGTTTCAAGCATGAAGAGAAAATCTCTATGGGACAACTGTAGTCACTGTGTGACAAACCCAGCACTGAACTGGAAACCATGAAATGAGAGTTTAGCAAAAGCTTGATTTTATCTATTGACCAGACCTATTGAAGAAGTGACTGCTGACTGAAAAGCAGCCAGGAGCATTCACAGCTTGGTCTCATGAGAAGCCAAGTATGAGCAGAATAGTGCTATTTCCAGAGCCTGTGCCTGCTAGGGCCACAGAGGACACTGAATGTACTCTGTATTCCTGGGGGTGGGAAGACCCCACACTCAGCTGTGTCTTTACCTAAAGCTCTGATCCTGACTGATTTTAGCAGAAAGATGGACAAGGCACACCACACCCAATAATTAACTTTTGTACTGATTGTGGCAATGGTCAGAGCAGGGGTCATCTGATACGCCTGTCTTCTGTGAAGCATTGAGAAAAATGTGAGGATCTGCAGCTCTCAGACTTATTTCAGTAGAAAGCAAAGATGTTTGGTGTTGAAAGCAAATGGGATCAGTGGTTTTCCTGTGTTTCTTAAAAGTGCTAAAGGGACCTGGCTCATTCAAGCCACAGGAAGGCACATTAATATCCGATAAGCTTTTGGCAGAACACAGAACAGCAGTAAAACACTTGCCAGAAGGGTTGAAATGCAGAGACTTGGATTAGGCTGATCCAGTAATAGGCTAGAGCATCTATAGTGTCAATTAGGCAGAAGTGTATGAAAGGTCTAAAAATGCAATTCAATACCCCTAATTTCCTCTCCTATCATACAGCCAACCCTTCAATCACCAAGACTGTAGGCCTCTTCCCTCAAGAAGTCCATAGTTCTCTTTAGTCCAGTTTCCCAAAATTAGGATGTTCACAGTGCTGCTTGTACAAAGCTATGGACAAAATAGACCCTTCCAATGACAAGTCCATCCCATTGCCTTTTTCACAGAAGGAATGAGGAATGAGAACACCACACAACTGCATCCTTACATAGAGGACCCTTGAACCTGCACAAAATGGGTGTCCAAGCTTAGCTTTGCTTCGCTGTGTGCCTAATGGGAGCACCTGTGCTCTGAGCTCCTGCCTCACCCTGACAGGGTCTGAAGTAGTAGGTATGTACTTTTAGAGTCTGGACTCCCTGTGACCACAGGGCTATTCTTCTAGAGAGCATCCCCTTTAGATACATTGAAAGGGGAAGAACAATTGCTTGCTTACTCCTTTGACAGACACAGCAACACACCTGTGATCAGTGGAGGATCTGATAGCAATGTACATGTAAGGTGGATCCTGCCCTCTGTCCCTCAGTAATAATAAAGGAACTGTCTTCTGTGGTATTACAGGGGAATTTTTTGCATTTCTTTTAGATGTATTTTAAAAATTGCATTTCTCTCCCTCCTCCTGATACCTTTTTGTTCCCTGACACGAGACAAACCAGCCCAGCCCTTAAGCCAACACACGTGAAGAAGCTACATGCTCACTGTAGAGACAGCAACAAGCTGCCCAGGAAAGAGCCTCCACAACATGGTATCCCTGCTGGTATCCCCATATAGTCAAATACCACTCTCAGAGCAGCAAGTCCTAGACAAGCAGATGGGCCTCATTATGTGTAATGACTGTGTGGGCAGGGGTGAGGACTTGCTCACTCCAGCACTTCCCAGTTGCCTAGGTTTTGTCAGTTGCCTGCTGACCCTGAACTGTGGCCTTAGTGAGTGAGTGGGTGGGTGGGTTTCTGTAGGTCTCTTTCTGTGCCACTTATCTCCCCTCAGACACTGCACAGGGAGCCTAAACTGAAGCCAGGAGTCAGGCTCTATGCTAGGGGCCATAACAGCTAAGCACTGCAGCATGCACATCCTTATGGGATTCCGCTCTACACAGCGGTGAGCCACATGGTCTGGTGACTAAAGCACAGGCTTGGCCATTAGTTTCTACTGCCAATTCCAATATTGGCATCTTGTGTTATTAGCTAATACTTGCAGACAAAAAGGACATCAATGGCTTATTGCTTAAGCACACTTAAAAGAGGCAGCTATTCTCTCCAGGAGTACTCCCAGCATCTAACTCATCAGCTCAATGTAGTCACCTATTTAGTAACATTTTTTAAAGATTGTTTTCACTTTGACTCACCTTTCATTATAAGTACACAAGCTTGCATGAAAATAGGATCTTTGTTTTTATGGTATTTTATCAGTTACAAGCAGCAATGCCTCTTCTATTCTCCAGAATATGTTAGTAGTAAATAATTGTTGTTTATACAGTGTCATTTCCCCCACCCCAAAATTCTCGTTGAAATTCTATGGGAAGCCATATTGCTTGTCTTACAGATAATTCCGCTGCAGAACACACTCAACAATGCTTAATACTGTAACACTTAAAGAAAAGACTGACAAATAACTTCATATGCAGTTGAAGGGGAAGAGAAAGCATAGCTAGCCATCAGATTTTGTAGTGCTGGTGCTTTATAAGGGTGCTGCAGGAATCACAATGACTATAAATAGTCAGAAACTCCATTTTAGGCTTCATGCAAGAGGTGGCACTGTTAGCACCAGCATTTAATTTAGAACCAAGAGGAGGTGTATGTGGGAAGGCACGGATGTATTTTTAAAGGTAGATTACAAACCTTAATATTAGAAGAGGTATTTTTGTTTCTGTTTTGATTAACAGAAGGTTATTAAATTTTCACTGAAGAAGGACTCATACATTCCATTGCAAGCAGATTAATATTTCACTAGGAAACAGAAAATAAGAGTCAGCTGGGAGAGGAAAGCCAGAAATCCAATGCCAACCAAGCTAGATATGTTTCTTGTTTAATCAAGAATCGATTTTTTTTTCCCCCATAGATGAAGAAAACCTATGCACGCTTGTGTGCTAACACCAGTATTATAAGTGGGAAAAGGTGAAGAATTTGGATTTTGCTAGACAAGGCTCATGTGAATCTTCACTTACTAGATATTACAGATAGTAGCCAAACATTTCCAGTTTTAAAAATCCCAAAATAGAGTTAAAAACCCCAAACCTCGGCAGAATAAGCAACATTCAAAAAGTGGACTTTCCATGCCTAAACTCACTACTCAAGTCCCACAGATGTTTTTTGCTAACCTTGCACTCACCTTAGTTGTGCAGGCTACTAGTAAGGCGCCAAACCTCTGCTGCTCAGTACAGAAAGTCAAACATGTTGAGCTGCTCGATGCCAGTTTTAAGCCTTGGCCCTTGACTGGGATTGCAAATGATTAAGGAGAAGAGCTGCCTCTTTGATGGCTCCTGACCTGGCAGGTGTGTCTAAATCACACAGAGCTAACGCAGTGCAGCTGAAAGAGGTGGTGCCTTTGCTCTGAAAGGCAAATATACCTAATACTTAGGATATTCACTGTGGTGTGAGGCACCCAGATTCCTCTCTCATGTAGAGAAGAGAGCAGAGGCTACTCTGAGATGTGCGTTTAAGCATTTAATAAAAGCCCTCTTTTCCTCTTTACACTTTGGTGCTACAGTCCAGTAAAAGGCCTTTAATCACAGCATTTCCTATTAGTTCATTTGGGTGGTTTCCCACAGCATTTCCTATTAGGTTCTTTGGGTGGTTTCCCATCAGGCTGTGGTTTCCTAATTGGTGAAGCTGACCAAAGTGGAGGCTGGAAGCCCTCTCTCTGCTCCTCCCAGGCAGCATGTTCCCAGCACTCCCTATGCCAGTGCAAGTGTCCATGTAGCCACACACCCAGCTTTGGTGTTTGGTTGGGTTGATTTTCGACTGGGTCTGCCCTGTGATCCGGCTTCCTTGTGCTCCATGAACAATAGTGGCAGAACAAGGGATGGAGTCGGGAAAAAAATGTCTAATGTGACCCTTTTGCCAGCAGCCTGCTTTTGGAGCAACAAAAACGAATCATGGCACTACAGCACTGCTGTTTTGCCTTTTCTGAAGGGTGTCTGCTGCAGGGTCTGAATTCAGTTTCTCGCCCAGAGTCTGAACTCTCTCAGCATCTAGCTCAGTTCTTTAAAACAAATTGGTCTTGAAGTCTCAGTGCAAATGTGTCTTAAACAGTGAATATATTTACTGTGCAAGGAGGAGAATAATTCATAAGTGAGAGAAATACAAGCTGATCTTGTTGATCAATTAAGTTACTGGAAAGTGGCAGTTTCAATAGTCTGATGAAGCTTCAGTGTTAGGAAGACAGAAAAGCATGATAAGAATTGTCCCATGTGATGTACATCTGAGTCACTTATTTTTAATAAAGAAAGAGATTTCAAAGTTTCCTACTACTAGTCCATCAGCAGTTACATTTAACTGTTGAAATCCAGACCTGTCCAAATCTGTAAAGCAGCTTTGCTTGGGATGTTGGGCAATTTCCTAGAGTAAGAAATCCCATAACTAGAATATCATGGGAGGGCACAAAATGCACTGTGAGGCTCTTTTAGTGCCTTTGAGGGAAAAAATCCTAAATCAGGCATAAGCCAAATCCCAGCAGGTTGGTATTACGCTGCTTTGGTTTTTCAGCCAGAGGGCAACAGAAGAGGGAAAACATACAGTGCCCAGAGGTTTCCCCCAGTGCCATCCACAGACTTTGGGGGGAGATGAGCAGGACCATCAGACTACATGCACACTTGGATTGTTTGATTCCCTGGCTTTCTGCTGAATCTCTGAGTAGAGCGAGAACATTGCACACGATTTTAAAAAAGCAAAATCAGAAGTTACGGGAAATCCAGTTTCCCTCCTTTCTGTTCTGTGTTGGACCAGGGTAAGATAATTTTTGCTTGCTCCTCCCCAGGAAAGGCCAACTCACCTGCTCCAAAGGGAGGGAGGGAGGGATGAAAACAAGGGTGGGACAGGCACAAGCATTAGGATAGGAAATTTTCCTGCCTCCCACTGAATGCTAAAGAGCACAAGCCTCAAACATAGTTATTGGGAATTGTGTTTAACTCATGTTTAACTACAACACAGTAAAAGGACATGTAGTGGGACAAGATTATTAGCCACACAGAGTTGTTTGTGAAAGTTTTTGTGCATAGAGTGCTCTTCTCTGGGAATAGTGATGCTGATGGGATGCTGGCCAACCTGCACAGATAGCCCGAGGGCCTCTATTTGTCCAGAGATTCCATTTGGGAGGGATAAGACAAGTTTGTGGTCACAAAATATGGCATAGCTGTGCTGAAAGGATTCATCTTTCTGAGCATGAGATAACTGAGAATCTGTTCAGGTAGTGAAGGGTAGGGCTTTGTGCTCAACTTGTGGACAGAGAGGAGCTAAACTGCTGATTTGGCTGAAAAAAAGTTCTGGGAGGATTGTGCTGCATCCTCACCACAGAAACTCACGTAAAGAAGCTAATAAAATATTGTTACTTACAAACCTGTTGGCTCAGTGCTAAGATGGGCCAGTTTCTGCAGCCAGTAGCACCAAGGGACAGGCGTGTCTAGTGTTAGACCTGGCTGCTTTTAAAAATGCACTCTGAATTATGAGGTACTTGTTTACTGTTGGGCACATGGCAGTGGCACTCCTCTGCAGAGAGCATCCAACATTGCCATTGGGAACAAGAAACTTAAATGACAGCCATCACACCTCTAAGGGGCTCAGTGTTCATCACAAGCAGAGGTTGAGCAAAGAAACTGCCAGCTGCTTGATATTGTCCTATCCTTGGCTCAATGGAGTACTTTAGTGTTGTTCACAGCACATCTTTAGGGATGATCTAGCATCCTGTTGTATCATCTCTTTTCAAGGTTCCTAGAGTTACGAAGTCATTGAGATACACGTAGAAGGCTTTGCATTGGTCCCCCAGACAAGCTGAGTGAGACCTGTGGGTTGAGATGCTGGATCTCAAGCATTTTACATCGATGTGATTAAATCAACACCCTCATCAACTACCCCCAGCAACACTGTAAGATAGCATAGCAATAAGAATAAGAATCCCCATGGCAGGGAGGTTGGATTAGATGATCTCTAGGGTCCCTTCCAACCTAAGTGATTCTATGATTCTGTGATTCTATGATATCCAGACTCTTACCTCACTAAAGAATAGAGGTAGGGTCTTTCCACTTTCATATGCTGAGGTCAGCTGTGGAGGAAAACACTGCCCTTTCCATGTCAAGTCAATGTTTTTTGCAATATACATCGATTCTTCACCAAAGCATTTCCCAAAGAATTGGAGAAGAATTAGAAAGCAGTCAGGGCTTGATACTGTGTCATATTTAGAAAAAAAAAAAAAAAGAAAAGGTCGGCTGGAGAGCCAAATGTTTCTCCCCAAAAGTACCATCGTTTTCTGCTTCCCCAGCATAGGACCCAGATGGGACCAAGACAACAATCTTCCTTCATTGCTTCTGGTACATGTCATTGATATAACACAAGGGATGTTGTTGATAGACACCAGTTTCTCAGCCCTCCAGTATCATTAGCGATATGGAATCTGCTGCAGAGTCTGGTACAGTGTCTTGTTTGCAGTAGCTTTGCTGCATGAAAAGAGAAAGTCCAGCCACCACAGTTATAAGCATGTATGAAATGTTTGTTCTTTAACATGAGTCCTAGTGCAGAGCTTGTGTTTGTATGTGCCTAAGCTTTCACAGTAAAGAAATATCTGCATTATGAAGCAACGTTTGTTCAGCACAGTGGTTTTTGCATGGCAGAGAAACATTACTCCTTGTTCCCTGCATTGCTGGTGATCCCTCCTGCTTTTGAGGAGCTAGGACATCCATGTATTTTAAATACAGAAGTCATCCACCATCAAAGTGATAAAAGAAAAAATCCAAGACTTTATTCCTATGGGACTGGTCTGAGGCAGTGACTGAAAAATGAAAAAAACACATCACTTCCCTGGCTTTGGATGTAGAAGCAGATGACAAACCTGGCATGAAATAAAAGTTTGTTTCACTGATGGATAATGGGCCTCCCCTGGTTTCCAGGACTGAAACTCCAGTACCTATACCTGCTTCTGGCATGCTGGCTGCACACACCCTGCCTCATAGTCAGCAGCCAGACACTGTGTACCATGCACAGGCTTTCAGCAGCAGCCTTCCCAGGACCATATGTCAGACTCCACTGCTCCCTGTCTCCTGTTTGCCTCCCAAAGCTATATAAATGGATTGCTATCATTCAGTGCCGATGCCCTCTCTGCTAATGTTTGTTTCATGCATGCTAATGAGAAGACCAGTAAAAACAGATTTATGTTTGGCTCAGCCCAGAGGTAACATGCATGAAAACGCTGACACAAATGCTGAATAAAAGGGATTTGAAAATCAACATCCCTTACTGTTACCAGCTACAGTGTAATCCTTTTCCAGGCCTGTTGGGAAATGTCCAGAGAAGCTCTGACATCAGTGCAGCTGCTTCTCTCCTCAGCAGTTCAAGCTTGCTTTCACATTTTTGACCAAGGCAAAAAGAAATGGCAGAGAGTGTGCACATGAGAGAGAGATTATCTTCATTTCTTAAACTTAGTTTTGGAGATAATGTTGTTTATATTTCTGAGAATTAAATGGGCAACCAAAGAGGATAATGGATGGAAGCAGCTAACTTCTAGGCACTGCTTTTATCTTCCTGCATGCTAAACGCCTCACAACTGAACCTTCTGGCTAATCCAGCACAGTTGTTCATATGGTCACAACTCTGCTTTTTTGCAGTCAAGTCTTACAGTCTTTCAGGCCATGTGCAGAAACGCAGCTGAGAAGATGTGAGGATATCCATAATCATAACTTCTTTTTCCCACTCTCTCTGTTTTTAAAAACCTAAAGTATCAATTTACTGCCCCCAGCACAAGACATGGCTCCAGCTTCCCCCCCATGGGCAAAGAAAGCATATCTGGGAATGTCAACGCTAGCCTTCAGCCAAGGTAGGCACCACAGCTCCCTGGGAGACTTCACATTTGCACTCCCTCAGAGACCAAATGGCAGCCCATGGGATTAGATGAGTACTGACAGAAAGCATTTAAAAATGTGAAGAAGACTGGAAGAATGTGCAAAAGCCCAAGTCCAGGGCTGCAGTCCCTTGTCTCAAACAGTGCAGTTTGTGTGCTGACCAGGGCCTGGGAGCTTTAGTGTCTGTGAATAAATGCCATGCTGGTAACCCAACCCTACCATGTAGATTTTTGGAGGCCCTGTGTACTTAACATTTGTCTTTGCTAAGAATACCACTTGGACTGGATTGTAAATGGATAAATCTTTCCTAAAAAGCTGAGGGTTAAATAAATGAGCTGTCTAGGCTTCCCCTACAATCAACACAAAGAGATGGGAGAGCTCCTCCTCCCTGCCCCAACAAATTCACCCTATTTCTCCTAGGATGGAGTGAATGGCTCTCAAAAGATGCTTTATTAATCTTTGTTCATTATAGTGGTGACATAGGGGATAGCTTAGATCTGTCTTGCTTTCAGATTGCATCCACTCCAGATGGGAGGGGTGTGAGTGTTGTAAGAAGCACTGTACCTCCATTAGAGGGATGGCTGGTGGGAGCTTGGATACTTGGAAGAAATCAGCCCACCAAGAAGGCAGATTAATTCCTTTGCCTCACTGAAAATCTCACTGACTGTGTACATGCAGCAAGTATGTTTTGGACACTGAAAAGCAAGTGTTAGGTAATAACTCTTAACAGATTACTTAAAACTTATAAGTGGTTATAAATAATGAATGGGTACACTTCAGCTTTTAAAGCTGGCTATGTACTGTGAAATTTAAAGCTTCCATTCAGCAAAAGTGTTTATTTAGTTCTGGAGAATTACACTCTTTTTATTTTTCTTTTTTAGCTTAACAGATAACCTATTAAAAAATGAATGAATATTTTAGGAGCTGTAACAGCCCTACAGTAAATAAAAACCTGACTCTATAATGTTGCACACGATTTTTTTTTGGTTGTCTATCACTGTATGTGACATTGCTGATTGATCTTACCTCTCTTGCCAACGTGAAGATAAGGAGGCATTTGTGTCCATAGAGATGGCCTTTCTTGTCCATCCAATCACATATGATTCAGTTGACCTTGGAAAAGTCACCTGAAAAACAAATAAATTACTCATTGCATGTCATAGTGGATCTAGAGCCCCAATCTATAAGGCCCCTCTGGAGTTGCTGACTACTAGCATTTCAATGAGAATTGAGGGTGCTTGAAATTAGTTAAAACTTTATAGAATTGACCTTGTAGGTCTTGATTGAAAGCCCATTAAAGCCCGATGGAAAGACTGACCATCTTCAGTGGGATCTTGATCAGTTTGCTAGAAAGGAACCCATAGACACAAAACAAAGAAACCATGCTGAAGAAAAGTGCACAGCCCTGACACCGTCCTGTATGGTGATTTCTCTACATGCCAATGTGAAAAAAGACCTGAAAAGGGACTAGCTGTCCCAAGCATGTCTTTTTCCAACATGACCTTTTTCTTCATGTCTTTAGATATTGCACTTCAGTTATGTGTATCTAATGCTCCTATACCAGTCACCAATACATGGAGATTTGATATGATTGAGTGCTGACTTCTGGTGCAAGCTGAGCCTGCATTATCTCTTCCTGGGATCAACAGAAGTTAAGTATTATCCAGGTTGTGCCTTGTGGGCTATAGATCAACACCCACACAGGCTGAGAAAGAATGAGGATGTGTTTATATATATTTGCTAGCATGTTTTGAGGTAAATATTGATTCACTCCACTAAGTTCATAATTAGGGATTAGTTTCTTTTCTGGTGCAGCTTTTTTTCCTGGTTGTTTTTTTGTGGGTTTTGTTTTGGTTTTTTTTAAGGTACTTTCAGTGTTTTCTAATTTGCAAAAGAGTTACTGAAGTAAAAATGACTTAATTAAGGAATACTTAAGTAGCTGTAATTTTCACTCCCCGTCTGGCTTACTTTGCACAATAAAGGACATGTGGAAGTTGCAAAGGGCTTTGTCAGACCTGTAAATAATGCTGTTACATAATTGTCTCCTTTCCTCTGTCTCCATCAGTGTCCTTAAATAGAGGGTTTGGCACCGCTTACAAAACCCACTCCCATTTTCCTCCCATTTTCCTCTCTCTTCCGGATGGAGTCTCAGGACAGAGTCTACTCCCTATACCTGGAACAAGCTTCCTTCTTGCTTCTCCAGCCCTGGCAGTGTCCCAGCAGCAGCTAACCCTCCCCTTGGCATCTGCTGCCAGGCATGGCCTGGTGGGACTCAGGCTTCAGGATGTGTTTGTGGGTGTCAAGGGAGACTGGGGCTATCCCTGCTCAGACAAGTGTGGCATGTCTTCCTGGACCTGGTCAGGGACAGGTGATCTACCCAGTCCCACCTGGAGCATGTGTCTTGTCCAACTAGGGTGTCATTGCCACACTAGTTCAAGAGGGGTGCTGTGTCTCCTGAGGCCGACCTTGAAATCTGTGGAAGTGATGGGTTTGACCCAGCTCCTATGGTAAAGCTTTTATGGCAAAGTTCAGCTCTTGTGGACAGTATCTTTATGGTAAAGATAAGGGCTGTCCTGGATGCTGATGTCCCAGGCATCATGTGTTGGCCACTCTTTCCTCAGAGCAACACCGCACACCACCATTTTCTTCCAGATGTCTTTTGACATCGCCTTGCTCTGCTAAGAAAGAGAGCCAGGGGAGGAGGTGCCTTGGTTTGGAGGATTTTATGCTAATAGCTTGGGTGTACCCTGTTGTCTGTCTTAACTCCTGGCGTGAAGGCCCATGACTGTAGGGTGGGCTCTGTAGCATTTCTGATGTGGCCCCAAGGACCCAGGTGCGATGGATGAAGCTTCTGCTGCCCTGCTTGGTCCTGGCTCAGGGGAGGATCTGCAAGGGATCCTACAGGCTCTCGTCTCTCCCTACTCTGAAAGGGAAGTCAGAAGTCTAGAGGGAATACGTCCACAGGATATTACAAGCCACTCTGATAGACTCTGATAGAAGCAGACTATTGTAGTAAAATGATCCTTTATGGTCTCAAAAGTATCAAAAAAAATCTACTGGGGAGAGTATTTTGACAAATATCTCATTAAAACCCCCAGAATCTCACATTGCACCAGTTCATGTAAATCCCAAGGACAAAGGAATATTTAACTTTTCACGTACCATAAATAAACCTGTTAAACTAATACATCTCCAAGGAATAATAAAATAGGCAAATAAGTAAATACATTAGTTCTGCTCCACTTTTATGTGAGAGGTGCATTCCTTTGTCTGCCAGACAGACGCTTCTTTTTGGAGGGGAAAAAAGGGAAATTGTTATTGATGAAAAGTGGCAGCCTGTTTGAATCTTAGGAAGCAAAGTCAGAGCCTTCAATTGAAGGAGTGGCCAGAGCAGTCGGAATATGTTGGAGATAATGGAAAAATCAAAAAGAAGGGAAGGAGCTTCAGTGGCTGAAAAGGAGCATGAGGTGGATGCCCAGTACAGCTCTGGGACTGACATTTGTGATTGTTTAGAAATAATTACAAAGTTAGTGTACACTGCTCTTTTCTCAGCAGATGGAGAAGACAACTTGGACCTTGCAGTTATAAAAAGATCTCTCTTTTTCCATTTCTGGTTATGGCCACCTCAGTCAATAGAGTAGAAGGTTTTGAGACTTGAGTCACAAAGGAGAAGATGTGGAAACACAGAGCATTTTATGCTGACCTGCTTCACATAAATAAGAGAGGAGGATTGTTGGGTGGCCTTCACTGCAGATGGTGAGAGCTGTGATGAGAGCTGTGATGAGAGCTGTCTCATCCCCTGGGCATGCACTACAGAATCTTCCCACTTCAGCTATATTTAGATCAAGATGTCTCCAATTCTAGTTGTGTCAAGGCAGGGCTGACTTTCAGTATGCAGACAGGACCTTTGTAGACACTGAGGATGTGAGGGGTATGTGAAACAAAACTTGAAGGAAAGATCTTTTCCTTTGCTAGCACTTAGCTTCAACAGAGATGAATTTCTCCATTCTGAACCTTGCAAGTAAATACAATAGAGTTATGAGTTATGCTGAGACCTTTGGAAGAGATGGAGGCATGTGGGTGCCTGCTAGTTTCCATGTTGGACAAGAAGCACAAGAAAGGAACTGAGTGTTAAATCTGTGAGTAATCTGGATGAAAACCAAAACCTTTCTGTTCTGTTCTGAAGGACAAGTTGAGGACACACAGAGAAATGTATCTCTCCCTTGCCAGGATAAACCCACTAGTCCTCAAAACATAGGTGCTGCAGCATACAGCAAGCTTCTCCATTGTATGCCTCCACAGTGACACAAAGAGGCTGGATGTGAGAAGAGTGCCTGTGCTCCCAGCAACACACACCTTGGAAAGGACCACCATACCTTAGAGATCTAGTTTGGGAGATTTTACTGAACACCTGCTCTGGTCACAATAATATAAATCCCTATAACCTTACAACAAACTTACAACCTATTGTAAGACCAAAAGCTTACTAAAATGGAAGAGGACAGGGAGACAAGTCACCACCATTAATATGCTAGATTGCTAATACAGTAAGGCTTTTTTTTAAAAAACCCAAACCATCAAAACCCAACAAATAACCACTAAAACAAAACCAAGAACACTATAAAGAAACTTACAGGGAAAAACTACAAAGCCCCCACACCGAGTGGTTCTAGGCAGTCTGACTAGTTGAAGACACCTCCTTCTCCTGAATCCAGAGATCAGTTTAACTTCGAGTGCATGTGTGGAAAACACACCAACCAGGTAACATAAAATTCAGCACCAGTAGGAATGCTAACATGCCCTGCCTGCACTGAGTCACTAGTTACAGGCAGCATTAATTCCTCTCTCATCCTACAGACAACTAAGGTATGAACAGTGGAAGGAGAATTCCTCTATTTGGCCCAGACAGTCCACCAGAGGAAGACAGATGCATGAAATTAATACAATGCAAATACGTTGCAAACATTATTGATCCAGTCTCCTTTCAGCCCCTCGGAAGTACCAAAACATGGGACACCCAAGGTTTTTATCACAGACTGGCTTTCCTAGCTGCAGGGATTCTTCCTTCGAGCTGTAGATTTCTTTCAATATGCTTCCAGGTCTCGGTTTCTCCCATGGAGCTGTAACTAAAGCTGGTCCAACTAAAAGCATGTGCTTCTCTGTGATATGGATGTTTATATTCTTCCTTTCCAGAAAAAACAAGCTTCTTTCTTTTTTTTTTAAAGGCTTATGGAGTTGGAAAGTGATCTCTGAAAGGGCCCTGCTCTGTGCTGCTTAGTTATGTCTCTTCCTATATGTGAGCCATATGTTAATAGATAGTTTTGGTTTCCCCACGCTACCTTGCATAAGTGCCATGTAGCCATTGCCTTCAGCTTGTTTCTGTGAATGTGAGGTGTGCTCCTTACTCCTTTGTCTTTAAAATGCTCTTCTGAAAATGGTGCTCTTAACTCTAACAGGTTCTTTCTCACATGGTGTCTGATGCAGTGAAAGATGGGGGAGAGAGACTGGCAGCTGTAGGCCCATATATGACATACGAATATAACAGCAAAGTACTGGGGTAGAGCAGTATTTTAAGTGGCTCGGTATGTAGTCTCTGTTGTTGGCCAAAAGCAGATGCCTAAAGAAGCATGTCAGAATAGAGAAAGTACATATAATATTTCCTCTGACTATACTTCCAGCTCTGCTTCCAACTCATGGACATCCTGAACCAGGACTCATTTCTGTGCACCTGAATTTTTTTTATCCATCAGCTTGTCCAAACACTTTCTGAATGTGCCTAAGGTGATAGCACACCTTATGGCAAGGAGTTCCCCAGCTCAGTTGTGTCTTTGGAGAGAAACTCCCCCCTTTGTTTTGAACCAACTAGCTACTAGCTTCATTTAGTGCTCAAGGTTCTTGTTTCAGAAAAGACAGATTAACAGTCAGTGTGTGTCTACCATCTTTGTTGCACTTGCTACCTTACAGTCCATCATATGTCTCATTTCTAGGCTGCAGAGTGCTGCATGACTTAGTCATCCCTTGTATACAAACTTTTCCATACATCCTTGTTGTCTTTCTCAGAAACTCTCCCAGCTCTGTTATGTGCCCTTCTGAAGTGGGAAGGCCAAAGATAATGTGGTGGTCTAGAAAGATTAACAGATACAAAAGAAGATACCAAAAATCTGTGGATTTGTTGGGGGAATTCTCAGACACTGGTGACCAGAAAGCACTGGGTCTTCAGACAATGTCAACACATCCCATAAACTAGGCATTAGAGGACCCCTTCCTGTGTTAGCCCCATAAGACCAAAGCAAGATAATTACTCAGTAGAAAGTACTAAACTTGCCACTCCTTTTTCCTACCACCATTAGAACCCTGATTTTTCAACTGTCTTGAAGTATGTCTTGAAGGTGTCTTCCAACCAGAACAATTCTATGATTCTATGATTCTATGCCATCCCTAACAAATTTAGAAACACTCAACTTTTCTCTCTATGGTCTCTGAAGAAGCTCTTTCATTTCTGGTTTCTCGAAGAGAGAGCAGGTGCAGTCCTGCTATCCACCTGAGTCACAGGGTTACTATCCAAAGGTGCTTGTCCAAAGACATGGTACAGCATCAGAAATAACTCATCAGAGGGTAGTCTCCATCTTCAATGAGCTGGAGCTTTAGGTTTCTTGGAAACATTCGTCAGTGTAAGTGCAGGTCAATAGAGGCTTTTGTGTTGACATTTAAATGTTAATCCATCACCTTTTATTAGAAGTTTAGTAGTAAAATCTGGCAATGTCAGATCACAGCAAGGGGGGGCTGCACAGTGAAACTTGAGCAAAGTGGTGTTTCCTAGACTTAGGCAGAACCCAAAAAAACAGAGCCCTATGTGACAGCCAGGAACCAATGTCTAGTCATGCCTTTGAGCTCTGTGGTTTTGTGCTGAGTACCTCCATAGCTGGTAGCAAGAGAGTCAAGGTTAGGGTGGGGGGATATGCAGACAGTGCCCTGTGCCTTAAGCACATGCCAGCACACAGTCATTTGGCTGCAGTCATCCAGACTTGCACTGGGAGTCTGCATCTATCCCAGGGGCCTTGGACGACGTTAAGTGACTGACATTAAAATAGAGAAACAGAGTGAGATGCTTCCCAGCAGGCTCCCGTTATCATGGACTGCAAGGGGAGATGCAAGGGCAGCCCAGGTCCATGCTGCTTCTCAGCAAAGTGTGAACAAGAGGTCCCAGGATGTCTGAGGGGGGCTTTTGGGAGCCTCTCAGAGGGTCAGCTAAGTATAGATGTGGTCAGTGCCTTTCCATCCCAACACTGAGCCAGTAGTACCTGGAATGGTTATTTATGGCTTTGTATCTCCTCACTGAGATGCAGCCTGTATAGCCCAGGAGTGTGATGGAAGCTGATCCAGATCTAAAGTGTCTGGAAGAGAGTTGGAAACCAGGACTACAAAGGGTTGTTTTCCTGGCTGCTACATTCCCTACTACTCAGTGAGAGGTGGTCCCTGACCTCTTCTCCACGGAGTTTTGAGGCAGCTGGGTAAATGGGGCTGTAAGACCTGTCTGGTAAGATTGATCAGTATCAAAGTGGAGGAATGGGACAGATTTTGTAGTTCCCAAATGCTTCTGCTGATCAATGCCAGACTGAAAGCTGAAGCAGAAACTGATGAATCAAAGCAGCATTGTAGGGGGTCGAAAGCTGTGGAAGTAGGTACATGATAGCTTGAACAAAATGATAGGAAGAAGAAGACAGACATCCAGGAGAGACAGAGAAGACAGAGCATAAATCCAGGGGCTCAGTGAGGGACTGGCAAATTTCAGAAAAACTCTGGCGCATATAGAAAATAGGTCTTTTATTGGGACTTTCAGTGACATCTGGAAGAATGAATGGCTGAACCAAACAGAGATAAAAATCTCTAGAAAGAAGGGTATGCATCCTTCCCGCTATATGTAAAAGCCCTCTTGGGAACCTGTGCTGAACTCTTTTGTTGTTCTATACCTCCTCTAATAGAACAGGGAAATTATCACTGGGAAAGGCCAAGGCACTATTTCAGTATCACACTTCCCAAAGAAAACGAGAGTGAAATAAAACTGTGGATATAATTTTACTGCCTTATGCTAGAAGTCAGACATATGCTCATGATTATTTTAATCGTAAAAGGATAGCTTCCTCTCTCATGTTAAGGAGAAAGGAAATTCCTTTTTCTTCTGATTGTTTGCAAGTCTAGGTTCATGTCAGTAAAGGTCCATAGCACTTCCAAAAATTAGATCATACATCCTGTGATGGGCAACTGACTTGCCCACAATTTTCCCTAAGAGCTGGAGTGACAGCTGTGGCTGAAGAGGACACTCACATTCCCAGGAAGCCTCTTCCAGGGGCTTTAGCTGCCACTGCGAAAGGCTTTCACATCTTAGATCCAGGTTTTCCTGGAGATCAACCTTAAGCTTGCAACTGTCAAAGCACAGTACAGGGATCATGTCTGAAGGAAAACCTTTTCCTAGTTAGGGAAATCCATCATGCCTTCATTTGTCATATTCTTCAGATAATTCTAGCTGTCTGCTGTAGAAGTATGTGCTGGATAAGTACAGTATCTATGCACATAAACAGCTTGCTTCTGACAGCTCACAGTCAAACCATCTTTCCTGTCTGATAATATCTGTAAGGAGCTCTAGATACTACAACGATGGGTATTTTAGGTATACCCATCAAGGAAGAAAAACAAATGACAGGATAATAAGGGTGAAAAATACCTTCTTGGTACATTCAGAATAACGTGCAGCTTGTCCTGTGTGATATTTCAGTGGACACCACACAAATTTTCACAACCTTCTGAGACTTTCTGAGCTTTTGTTCAGTCCATAGCCTTGCTTTGAGCTAGAAAGGTGGTAAAATTCAATTATTATCATTGAATGTCCATAAGTATTACAGGCTCACTTGTACCTGAAACGGGCAGTGAAACTTGGAGATGCAAAACTTTGCAGTACTAACAGATGTAAAATGCCAGCACATTCTTTTGACTGAACTGAAGAATGGTTATGGCACTCAAATACAGCGCTGGAAGTCATGTTGCCCCATTCTTTTCCAATTTTCTGTCTCTACTTCTTATATAATGTTGGAAAAGATGTGGATTATCTCTATGGCTTTAGTTTCCTAAAATGTAAATTTAAATTGTGATTACCCACATTGTGAAGTGGTCCTGATTCTTCATCTACTTTAATGTTTTCAAAGTACTTTGGCACCCTGCGTAGAAAGCGCTAGAGAATGTCACCATGGTTGTTTATAGGCAGCTGAGAGTGTATTTTCACTAAGGTGGGAGGAGTGGGTGGAATAAGGTCAGATGCAGATGAAATGACTCAGACCTTTAGATTGAAAAGTCATTAGTCTATCTGAAGACCTGATGTCAACTGGTGAATGTTTTGCCTGGCTTCTCATAAAGACCATCTCTCTGACAAAGAAAGATTCAATGATCCGCTCTAAACTGGTGTTCCCAGAAGGCTGAAGCACTCAGAAGCTCCTGATGCAGTCAAGACATCAGAATGTCATGGGCGGGTGGCTAGATTTCATGGGTCTGTGCTGAGTTACAGGCATTCTCTCCATCACAGCATTTGAATCCTGCATGCCAAAGAGCAGATGTAAATAATGCAGGGATCTAACACAGAACAGCTTGGGTGACATCAGAGTTACTATGTGCTTCTGATGGGAAATAGGTAGTATCATGGCAGAGCAGGTGTTAGTCATCTCCCAGGAGAGACAGGCAGAAAAAGGGAGATGGGGAGGGGAGGAGGAAAGCAAGAAACAGATTAGCTCATACAGATATATTCCCCTGGCCTGGCTTCTCCTCCCTTTGTGCATCCCCCTCTCCCTCCACAACATGCATACATGAGCATGGAGATTTGACTGTTACAGTTGAATTCCAAAGCCCTGTCAGACAGAGAATTTGCTGCTTTGTTTTCTTCCCTTTCCCATCTCAGCCCCAAATTCAAGATCATTTAATATTGGCTAGATAAAACTTGAGCAGTTCTTCAATATGCATTTACTTTCTGCAGTACATTAGCCTAGTTCAATACTTCCCACGGCAGGGACTCAAATAAAAGTGGAATGGGGATCTAGACAGCACTGGCTGCAGAACAATTGCTGTATTTCTTGTATGATCAGCTTTCACCACATCCTCAGTGTGTTCCAAGTGCCTCACTGTAATGATTTAAATATAAAAGGTCATAATCAGGGCAGGAGGTGCTTTGAGTTTGTTAGCTGAGTAAGACAGATGAGCAGTATACGAGATGAATGGGTGGGAGAGAGAATCTATGTGTTATCAACACAGGGGAAAGGATGCTCCAGTGCAAAACGACTCATGTTGCAAATGTTCCTCACCACTATTAGGCCCCTAAAGGGCTAGATGGGCTCTCTCTAACAGTCAATGAAACACAGCTTCCAAATGAAAGCACAGCTCCACTCACCAGCTCTACAAAATGTTCTGAGGCTGTGGTACCAGTATTTAGGACAACAAAGCAAATAATCTCTCCAGAAAAGGAATGGTACTCAAAATATTTGTTAGTTTAAAAGCTGAAACAGAAGAGTTCAGCCACAGATCCCCACCCTGCTCTACCAAATGACCTCACCCCTGTGTAGTGTGCCAAGTTCTGCCAGATTGTTACCAAATACAGAATCAGTGATCTTAAACTGTGTTTAGAGATGATGACTGTGCACCTAGAATAACAACAGGGAAAAGAAATAGAGTGATGCTTTCTCATTCAAGTCCCAAAAGGCCAGGGAAGGGAGATGAGTATTTCTTTTAATGATGTGGAGGGACACAGGATGATCTGTTAAAGACAACAATGGAGAAGTGCCTAACAGGAAAGAAAGAGGTACTACAGAGTAACCAGTAGCACAGAGTATTAATGAATATTTAGAAGAGGTCAAACTCTAACGATATTGAAAAGCATTAGTCAAGGCAGGTGTTTGTGCTGTTGTATATACCCATAACAAAGCCTAAAGGCTTTTCTCCTGCTATATCTTGACAACATTTTTCTCATCTGTAATGCTAGTAGAAGATTTTATATGTAAGTGTGGATTTGTGTGTATGCGTGGCAGGGAGTAAGAATTAATAAGTCAAATGGGAAAGCCTGGGGAAATTTGACCATTCTCCATGGTCCTGAGTGAGACCCTTTTTTCTGCAAGCATTGAATGCATTCCTTTCACACTATATGAAATGATGGTTTGAAGTAGTTAAGACAAAAATAAAGAGAATCAAACCACCAAGAAAGTCTTGTAACACCAAAGATTTAGTGTTCAATAGCAGACTGGGATGACTCATATCTGTAAACACTCTGAAATCCTCCTGCATGTTGACACAACACCATTGTCCTGCTGTTTGGTGTCTGTGTTCCAGTTGTCACACAAAATGAAAGGACAATAGCTATTGTTATGTTGCAGCTGTATGTTGTGACTGATTCATAGTTTCCCTTTTGGGGAGGAACATGAGCTGGTCTTGCATGTTCTCAGTCATTTTCAACACACATGTGTAATTCTCACATACTTGAAAATGGTGAATGTTAGACCCTACTTGCTGCTAACAAATCGCCACCAGCAAGTAGCTGATATAACCTGTTGTAGAGGTGGTATAAGTATTTCAAGGTTGTTGAGGTTTAGGCTCAATTCTCCTACAACAGATGCTCTCTGTTAACCCCTCTTTCCCGCTCCCCCAAATAGAGGAAAAGAAAAAAGAATAAGGGAGAAAGACTTATGGCCCCCTCCCCTCTCAAATGGGAGAGGAGGGGAGTGAGAGACAGGCTTCTGGATTAGAAAGGAAAACTAAAACAGCTTTAATGAAATAATAATAAAAGGGAATATATACAAATATATATTAAATGAGTATCGAACCCAACCTCCCCCTGATGGCAATTACATCACCGTCACCACTGAAGCTGTGGTGGCAAAGTTCCAGGCTGGGCTCAGCAGCTGACAGGAACTGGGTTCAGGAGCTGGGTTCAGGAACACATGAATTGGGATCAAAGGCAGGGCCAAGAAACAAAGGCTGAAGGAAAAGGATGGGTCCACCGAAGGAAAAAAAGAAGGCCCCAAAAGGAAGAAGATCCAGGCATAGGGGTATACCGAAGGGATGGCATAAGGGTTAAGGGTCAAGACACATGTGATCCCTCAGCTTTTTAAATTCAGTATAAATGAATATGATGTATATGGGCTCGAATACCTTGTTGGTCAGTTTAGGGTCACTTGTCCGTGCCGCTCCTCCCCGCAGGCGTGGCCTTTCACTTTCTGCATCCCCCAATGTGGTACACAAGAGTTAGCAGTGACCTTGGTCTGCACACCAATGCTTGGTATGAACTCTACACATTGAGTGTTGTCACTGCTAGAAGCAGGCACTGTCTGTGAAAACAAGCTGTGAGCTTCATAAAGTGCAGTTGGTTAGCAGAGACTCAGATGAAAAATAAAATCACTGAACAGAACTGGTTTAGTTCTAACTCAAACCAGGACAAAGGTGTAAGCCAGGCAAAGTTTTTAGGTGGAAAATCTCTTTTATTAGATGAACTGATGCTTTTGGAGGGAAAAATCTCACAACAGAAAAGCCTTTGGAAATCCAAGACCTTCTCCAGGCCAAGTGCTTTCCAGCAGAACCTGAAAAAAAAATTGTCACCAAATGGAAATTCTTTTTTTATAACAAGTTTGCATTTGTTGTAAAAAAAAAAAGCTTTTGTGTTTTTTGTTTGAAGTTCCAATATTACAAAACAAACATGACATCTGTCTGTCTATCTTTCAACTGATATTTTTTGTGCAGAAAACAATCTTTTCTAAATGAACTCCAGTCTGGTATAATATTGGAGAACATACGCTCTCTCTCTCATTTACATAAATACATCTTCTATTAACTGTCAGTATAATTCATCATGTAAGACATAAACAGCTGATAAGTAAACAAGTTGGATCCTTTACTGTCATAATTCATCAGGCCCGCGTGAGTTCAGTGAGTCTCCATCTTGAGGTCTCACCCAGAGACATGGGTAGGAACACAGGCCTAATCCTGACTGATTCTCAGCTTTCTTTTCCTCAGCTGTTGAACGACAGACAGCAAAAGGTAAGGGGGAGTGAGCCCACATACAGAGGCAGTGCATGTGAGACTACACACATAGACAATTTTTTTAATTAAGCCACTAATAAACATGGATACAATTGAAAGAAAGGTACATGGGATGAAAGATGTATGGCCATAGATGCTGCTTCTCTGAATTTCTCTCTTACTGTTTGTCTGTCTTTGCTTGGGTGGAAGCCACATGGTTGCCTTTCAATAATTCAGGATCCAGTCTGCACTCATGGCCAGTCCTGCTTGCCGCATTTTCTCACCTGATCACGAGTTCATCCCTCTGTAAATGAAGCAAGGTTTGTAAGGAGTTGCAATATCTTATTAGACTGGCTGGTACACTCGGAAGAGAAGGAAGGACAAGAAGTAGAGCTTGTGTGCCTGAAAGTTTTATCATTTTCTGGTTGTACCAACTGGTTTAACAAAAGATATTTCTCTTAACAGCTTGCCTTGCTGATTTACTTAGACTGTCATGACTATCTTCTCTGTTATTTCAATGACTCTGTGTTAAGCTTGTGTGGACCAAGAGCCGCACTCCTGCCAAGAACACACCTCCATTGACACCTATGTACCATTTGATTTACTTCCCATGCTTAGTTCTACTACAGTTCATAAGGGTATAGGTATAAACAAGATTCGTTAATGTTTGAGTAAAGATGATTTAAATAATGACATGTCACTTCATGATTAGAACTACTGACCTGACCATTTATACGTTTAGATGTTAGCACTAGAACTGTTAAAAAGTAGACATCAGTAACAAAAATGAATTAAATAGTAAAATAACTCAGTCTGGGAGTACATCACTAATGGACACTGCTCTTTGAAGCAGGAGAGCTTGCATTAGAAAGCTAACTGAATCACATTTAATCTGTTACAAGATATTTTTGCTTAAAAAATATCATCCTTCGCTTCTTCATACGGTGCAAAGATTTCACCATCAGCAAAGTCAAGGTATTATCTTTGCAAATGTCACTGTAGAATTAGTATAGTATTGAATATAGTGCATATAGAAACTTCTGAAAAGTGATACAAATTGCAGTGTCAGAGACAAGCTATTACATATATAAATACTGTATGATCCCCCTTTTGGGGGTTGTAGAGTGCTGTGTAGAAGGGACAGAAAAGAACCAGAATAAATATTAAGGATGTTGTAAATAACACAATACTCATGTTTAACAAGACAAATACCTCTTTCTTATGTCTATCACCTCCACTGTCTCCTTTTCTCCTTCTCACCTGGTTTAAGTGGAATGTAGGAAGAAGCCTTCCTTTCCCCTCCTCTAAGCATCTCTTTCTCAGTCCTAAGTGTTCAAAAAACAGGAGACTGTCTACACAGAGATCAGTCCTGAGAATTTAAGCTAATCCTGTTTTGTGAAATAACAAGGTTTGAGTTCATTTAACTTGCCTTTAGGGTGCAATTACTTTGTGTTTCCAAGATTTTATCTGCAACCATGAAGGACAGATTTTATTTTTTTTTAAATTGTTGATGTTGTTGTTTAAGAAAAGCTGGGGTTTTTCTTTAATCTCTCAGTAGTTTAAGTAGTGTGAAGCAGCAGAGACAACTCTGATTTCTGGGGTCTTGGCTTCCATTCCTTGCCTTACCATGCTGATGTTCATCAAAAGTTAAGATGCCAGTAACGATTTATGTGTCTCCCCCATTAGCAGCTCTTAGAAATCTCTTGGATTATCTTTTAGGTTTGTTATGGCTTATTCTTTTGTTCCAATCCCATCTTTAATTATGTAGAAACATTTATACATATATTTAATCTGTTTGCTCTCCTGTCTTGCCTTGGGTTATATTTCTGACTTGATGCTTTCCATTTTGATTGAGGTGGTGACTAGATGGGCTTCATCTTCCTCTTGGTTCAAAGAAAAATTCGTTATTTGTTCGTGTCTGGGGAATGAATGCCTCTGTATGATATGTTGGGAGACAGGGATAAACATCCCTCCTAGCTGATTGATAGTCTTATTAAAGATTGCAGTAGGTGAAATAATCCCCTGTAGCTTCATAAGGGTATGATCCCTTTCTCTTTTCCCTCTTAGACTGGCTTTAGGGCATACCTGGGACATGGTTTATGCTCAATCCAATCTTATGGTATTACTTAATTAGACTTTATTGAAAGTCATTAGCATTGCTCAGTGGCAGGATACATTTTTTACTGGGGGAGATGACCAAAGTGTTTATTGACCAAAAATTTGCAAACTGCTATTATTTTGTAATAGATTTAATTAATATGCAAAGATTTTGAGCCTGTGGTTGTCATTGGTAATATGCAGGAGAAGGAAGAAACAGCAGTGATAGCCTGATTCTCCAGTTATACATTCCTTCTTTGAGTTTTCATTTTGCTTCCATATTGATCTTTTCATCCTCCTCTTAAGGGGCTTTTTTGCACATTTTCCCATCCTGTAGTCCATCACTGGTTGAGTCCCTGACACTGCCAATGCATTCAGCCCTGTTCTCTTCCTCCTACTGCCCTCTTACCTTCTCCGACTGTACCCAGTCTGCAGGAGACAACCTTCTGGACTCTGTCCCTCTTGTTCCATAAATCCCTTTTTGCTCATTTTTTCCAGGCAACTCGCAGGGACATTTACCATCCAGTCCCCTCCCTGACTGAATATCCTTTCTAAATTAATAATTAGAAAGCAAACAAAATGTGTACACAGCCAACAATGTGTTCAGCTATTGTGGCTTGCTGATCCAAAGGATGTGAAGATCAGTGTGGACTCCTCCCTTTTTGATCAGGGTTTGGTGCTACGTTTCTGATCCTTCCTATAAAATGAACTTGTTTGTTTGTTTGTTTGTTTATAATATGCTACTGCAATCCATATAATAAATTAGATTATAATCCCCTCATGGGCAAAGACCTGTCTTTTTGACATGCCTGTGCATTGTTGATCTCGTAGTACATATATATGTTTGCACATTCTCACCTCCTGCTTATATGCAGTGCACCAGGATATAAGAATGAAATGAGAACAGAGGTGGACAATACTTTTTCTAATTATTAACACGCAGATAAAATCCTTTAATTAAAGAAATTATATACCCTGTAAAAAAGAAAGCCCCTCTGTCAGACTGCAGCCTTGTAATGGCTTTGTGTTTGTGCAATTAGGAGAAAAATCGTGAAGGCACCGAAGCCAACGGTGGCCCTTAATGGGATTAATTCTTCATTTGTGGGGTGATGGGCTAGATGATCTAAGAGACCTTTTGCTTCTTGTGCTTCTCCAGTCTCTCTCAGGGCAAATGACACATAACTGAAAAGACAGCTAGTTTCGAATAAACTGTATTAAGCGTCCACATATAATTCCTAATGCAGTTTAAAAGAACCCCACCCCTGTCTCTGCTGGTGTGCATGCCCCTCTTACAGAGCAGATCTTTCCTGTGCTGCAGACACTGTATGAACTTGTCAGTACCCTGCAGGTTTCTGGAGGGTATGTATCTCTGGGAAAACTCTGCAGCTAGTGCTAATCAGATTGAATCGCTGTCAAGACTTCCTGTGAAGCTTCGAGGAAACATTTCTGAATATTAGGGGTACAGGAGAGGAGAGTAAAGGTTGGGGGAGGGAGGCAGGACGGTTTTAGAGCTTAAGTGGATTACATAGCTCCATAACCCAGTTATGGGTCCATGGACTCGAGTGAGCTGTCTTTTCCCCTCCTCTGTCTGTCTGCCTGTCAGATAGTTCCCCTGACAGGCAGGCTTTATTAGCCTCCCCCAGCTGGCTCTCTCAGCATTTCTTATTTTCCAGTGCTTACATCCCCTAGCAGATCATCTCAGCCTTTTTCATATTTCTGTGCTCCCTGGGGTCCTTCCTTTAGCTGCGTCAACTGTCTGCACCCATTGAAGTCTCTGCATTAGGCCAGTCTACTAGCATTTACCAAGCCTGGTGGCAGGTCTCTGCCCATGCAAGCCCCAGGTAGCCAACAAAGGGTGCATGGTGTAGCTCAGATCAGGGGACTTACATTTGAAAGATAACCTGCTTCCTAACTCTCTTTTGTTTTAAATAGCCAAGAGGGCTATCTTAAAAATAGATGAATACCTGAGCACCAGTGTTGGGTAATATGAAGGAGGAGCAAGTGCCTAGCACTTCTGGATGCACTAATATTTCCACACTTTACAGGAAAGTTGGGTGAGCATGAGTTAACCATGAGCCTGGTTGTTCAGTCTGAGCCCTGAAATTTCCACTCAAGACTGAGGTGTGAGCCTGACATCTGCTGGGGACTGCACCACTTCTACAGAAAACACCAGGCCATCCTTCCTCAGAGCTGCTCTGCCAGGCAGGATGGTGGCAGGGAGGCTGCTGCTGGAGGGGCTCTGCACTGGATACAACCAGCCTGTGAAGAGGCAACATGGTCAAAGGACAGGGTCACTCAACTGCAGCCCTGTAGGAGACAAGGGCTGAAATCCCAATTTACGCTGGAGGGCTCCAGTCCCTTAGGAGTGGGCCAGATGCAAGAAAGCAACCAGCCAGAACATGGATCCAGGGTGTACAATGTCTGCATGGGTGTCTATGGCCACATGAGAGACAGAGCTCTATGTCTGTATTGGAGCATGCCTGACAGCCAGCTGAAATCTGCTTTCCCTCTTTCCTTTTGAGGGATCCACCACTGCCACCACCGTGTTTTTGTTTCGTTGACATAGCTGGTGACTTTAGGCTTGCCTGAGTCTTATTCAGGCCTCTAGGATTTACAGCCAGAAATGCTGCAGGTAGACTCGCCTGCACAAGGAGGAAGCAGAGTCACTGTTTGGTATCCCTCATCCATGTGTCTCTAGGCCTTCTTTCTATCCTCATCCACAGCCTCCTTCCGCCTTTCCTCTCTGCCCTGTGGTATATCTGTATGGGACTTTAGTTGAGTCTTACAGGAAAGGATGGTTTCCAGGGCTGTGAGTAGGAAAATCATGTATGAGTGGCTCAAGAACATAAGGAATGATGGAGAATAGAAGCAAGTGTCCCTTAGTCTGATTGAGTACTGTGGAGAGGTATCTCCATAAGAATGGGCATGTGAGCAAACCCAGACTTGGCGGCACCAGTAAGGATGGCTACAGGGAAGATGTAAACAAGGACACACAAGGACGGTTACAGGGAAGATGTAAACAAGGACACACGGGGACAGCCACGTGTGGCACGTGACACAGGAGTGAAGCAGCAAGAAAATGGAGGCAGAAGGTGGAACCAAGGGAGGCGCCTTGAGAGCAGTACCTGGCCAATCAAGAGATGTTGCTTAGCGCCTGGCAGAGTTGGTTACCAATCAGAGTTGTGCTTCCAATGCGCGGTTAGTGCTGGTGGGTATATAATGAGTGAGCTTCGGGCAATAAACGGCAATGCTTGGATTACATTAGTCCGTGTACGCGTTGTCCATTGATCTCCTGCTGCAGAGTACTGACCTGATGCCTTAAAAACATACTAGAGGGTGCTTGTGCTGCTGTATTGGCTCTGGCTCGGAGTGCCATAAAGGAGAGTGCTTGGCCACTAGTGTCTAGGCAGCATCCCTGGGCATTGCTTTGTCAGTGAAGGCTTTGGGTCTCCTGCTCTGACCAGATGCAGGCATCTGGCCACAGGTTGCCATCCTAAGTCCTCACCTCTTCCCAGCCTCAGGCAGGGCCTGGTGCTGCCCTGCAGTTCTGTGCAGCTTGCGGCTTCGTCTCTCGAGAGGGATCGCTGCTCTGTAGGGATCTGGGAGCAGCAGATCCTGCACAGGCTGCTGATGGTGATGGACAAATCCCTGTGGTCACTGTGGCTGGCTGGCCCCTGCCCAAAAGCAACATTATTCTCATTAATCATCCTTTGAATGTGGCTGGAGGGGTATATGCACGGCACAACCTCTGCCCCACAGTGCCGAGATGTGGCCTCGGCACAGCCTGGTATGGCCAAGAGTGAATGATCCTCAAGCTGGTGCCAGGAAACCAGCAGATCCACTGGGCACAATGCAGCAGCCCCCTCAACCAGGCACGTTGATATGGATCCCTGAAATGTGTGGGCTGTAGCAATGAGGGGCTGCTCATCCAGTATCAGTATAGGGACCTTTGTGTCATGATCCACTTGGTCTATTAAGAAGAGAGGTCCTAAGCAGTGTGCAGGCAATATGGTAGCCTGGAAGATTGTTGATAGCAGGGTTATGAGCAGCATCTTTGGGCTCTCTGCCAACACCTAAATAACTGGAAGTGTTACTTTCTCCTAAAAGTAAACCTGGCCTTTGTGCTGCTTAGTCACTGATTGTTGCTGGCAGAAATGAGCAGATAAAACATATATTTGAAACCCTTGAGGAAAAGAAAGAAGTTGGCAGGTCTCATGGTTTTAGCAGGGATCTTATGACAGTGTGTGTTGTGTTTTTTTTGTGAAGATTCATGTTCTAGAGGAATGTGGCTAGTTGAGGATCTCAGAGGTTTTATTAATATTTTTACAGTGAGTTTTTAGAGTTTTTGGCATGGAAGAACACTAAGAACTTAATGTCAGTTTAACCTAATGATTCAGAAACCATAAAGCAAATAATAATAAGCTAACACATCTATTTTTAAACTCATGATTTAAGCCACTGTCATGATTTTGATGGGGCCTGACATGTGATTTTTCAGCACTGGGACTGGTAATAAAGCTTTTGTGTACTGATTTGAATGGAAAATCCTTTTAAAATCCTCCAGCTTGTTTACCTTAGTCAATACTTAACAAGGACTCAGCCACAGCAGCAAAAAATATCCACCAGTCAGGACATTTTCCTTGCCCCTCTCTTTCTCTTCCTGCATAGAAAAAAACCTAACACACAAGGATAATGATTCATCACCGTCCTAGGGCCCAGTTAGTGAAACTGGTGCTTAGGAGTCCCTTTACATGGGAATCCTGGTGCCGCCGACAGCATACCAGGAGTCCAAATATAGGATGGGACCATCACTCTGCCAAAGCAGTTTTCCATGGGGCTGATCAGGGATGGAAGAGAGAAGAGGACAGACCTGGGTCAGGTCTACACAGCCAGCTTGGGCTTGTGCTACAGTTATTCTGTGTTCCTATGAAGTTGTCCTGAGATTGAGCAGGGTTTGAAGGTAAGATGAGTTTTAGAGATGTGGACAGGACCAAGCATGGCACAGAGCCCCTGTACAGACTCTTTCAGTCCCTGTGTGGGCACATGAATTGCTTGTCTAGTGGCTGTGTCCATGGAGGAATGGGAGAATACCAGCTGGTCCCTGCGGTATTTAATTTCCTCTCAGGAGCTGAATGAGGCAAATATTTATGGGAAGAAACAGCAGAAAGCAAGTAAGATAAAGTGCCATGCCTGCTACCTCTGGTCTGCTGTGCCTTGGCTGTCTGGATCCAGTTACCGAACTTGGTGTGAGACAACTGCTTTTTATACTCCTAGACACAACCCAGTGCTCTCCAGCTTGTCAAAAGTGTCTGAGATCCACTGAAGGAGCAGTAGGCACTGAGCAAGCCAGACCTAGCTCAGTGCTATTTTGAGGCATTTAGCTTTCTGGCCAGCAGGTGTGCTGTTATTCCTCTAATACAAGAAAATAAACACATGAGGAATATATATGAAAAAAACAGGTGACTCATAAGTGAGAATAGCCTCATTCTGTCATTAGCTGAGGGTAATTTGCCACATATTTGTATCAATATTACACACATCTGCACAAAGCTTCACTTCTCTGTCACACACTTTTGGACTGGGTGTGTGGCCACAACTGCCTGCAACAGGTCTGCACTCAAGTGCTGCTTGCCTCCTATTTCTCCTTTTTGTCTGAAGAGTGGAAAAGAGTGAATCCTGCTGCTTGGCCCTAAATCTGTCAGGAAGTGATTTGAGACTTTGAGTAGAACTTGATGTTTTATAGGTCTGTTACAGCAGCATGTATGCACTCGTTAAAGAATGATGTGAATAGCCTTTTGGGCTACTGCTGGACACAGCACTGTCAGCAGAAAGATTACCTGAAATGAAATCTCAGAGAAAAAGTGAATTTGAACAGCCTTGAATCAACTTAATAGGTGTGCTCACTCTAAGAACTAATGATAACAAAGGATTGTTTGAGTTGGGTTTGCATGGCAAGGTTTTGCTAGTGAAGGGGCTACAGGGGTGGCTTCTGTGAGAAGCTGACAGAAGCTTCTCCTATGTCTGACAGAGCCAATGGCAATCGACTCCAAAGCGGACCCGCTGCTGGCCAAAGCTCAGCCAAAGCTAAGCCAGTTAATGACAGTGGTAGTGCCCCTGTGATAAAATATTTAAAAGGGGTAAAAAGCTGCTGCACAACAACAGCTGGGAGTGGGGAGTGAGAATATGTGAGAAAAACCCTGCAGGCACCAAGGTCAGTGACGAAGGAGAGGGAGAAAGTGCCATGGGAGCCAGGGCAGAGATTCCCCTGCAGCCCATGGTGAAGACCATGGTGAGGCAGGCTGTCCCCTTGAAACCCATGGAGGCTAGTGGTGGAGCAGATCTCCACCTGCAGCCTGTGGAGGACCCCATGCTGGAGCAAGTGGATGCCCCTGAAGAAGGCTGGAGCAGGTTTACTGTCAGGACTTGTCGCCCTGTTGGGGACCCACACTGGAGCAGTTCATGAAGAACTGCAGCTTGTGCAAAGGACTCATGTTGGAGAAGTTCATGGAGAACTGTCTCCCATGGGAGGGACCCTACACTTGAGCAGGGAAGAGTGTGAGGATGAAGGAGTGATAGAGACAACGTGTGATGAACTGAGTGCAACCCCTATTCCCCATCCCCCTGCACTGCTTGGTGGGGGAGGAGGTAGAGGAAATTGAAAGCAGAGTTAAGCCCAGGAAGAAGTGGGGAGAGAGAGGAAAGGTGTTTTAAGATTTGGTTTTATTTCTCATTATCCTACTCTGACTTGATTGGTAATTAATTAAATTTCCCTGAGTCGAGTGCGGTTTTCCCATGACAGTAATTGGTGAGTGATCTCTCTCTGTACTTATCTTGACCCATGAGCCTTTTGTCATATTTTTCTCCTTCTGTCCAGCTGAGAAAGGAGAGTAATAGAGTGGCTTTGGTGGACACTCGGTGTCCAGCCATGGTCAACTCACCACACTGTTTAATGAAAAAAAAATAAAAATCTTCCTTATCAAGAAAGTATCTCCCACCTCTGCCCTGCTGAAGAAAAAGTGCTTTTTTTTAAGAAATAAGTTTTCCTTAAATTACTTAGGAGCCTCAGATCCATTTTTAAAATCTGCTTACCCCTTTACTTAGAAAAATCTCATCATAAGGCTTTTTTTTCTTGACTTTTTGAGGCAGATTTTTGTGAGCCATTTTAAATCAGAACTAAAACCAGGTGTCTGCATGTATCTGAAAAGTACCAGATCTACTGCCAGTGGCATGCACACCATATTTTAATGACAAAATGAATGAATTAATGTGAAAAAAATGTATGGGGAAGGACTGCAAACTCCTATTGCAAGCTTCGAATAAGCCCTGCCAGCATGACTATAGAAATAAAAGGGATGGTGCTGTTCAGTCTCTGGAAGCAGGATGACACTGCTGCTGGGGGCAAGTATGTGGCATTATCTTTCCATCAGGACTCTACTTCTCCCCTTTTTGGAAGAGAAAAATAAACATCTTTGTCACAAAAAAAAAGAGTTGATGAAAAATCAGAAAATACAAGGAACCTGGAGCTGAACATGGAGCTCCTGGAGACATGAGAGCAGGGGAAGCTTTAACATGGCTTTTAAAATTTTTTTCTTCAGAAGAAATGCCCCATTATTTCAGGCAAAGGCAGTTGGCCACTTCCACTCAGCTTGGTTTGGCCCATGGCATTGAGGAAACACACAGAAAAATGGTGTGGAATATGGGAGTCTTCTGGTGCCCTGGCTGCTGCCACCCACACATTGCTGCTTCTTAAAGCTTGTCTTGAGAAAAACAGGCTGCAGTCTTTCAAGGACCTTAAAGATCTGTTCTCTATCTGTTTTAGGTACCAACTGTGAGTGGAACTGCTCCCTCCTCATCCATTTTCAAAGTCCCATGCATGCAGGTGAGTGTTTTCTATTGGTCTTTCCAACCAGTGCTCTGATACACAGCAGCCACAGCTTTGTCACTGCCCTGTTAATTTAGTTACCACAATATAAAAATATCTGAAAAAACTAGCTCAGTCGAATTGCAATAGCTCCAGGCAAGAGGGCTGCCAGCAGGGAGTCCAACTCCACTTAAAAGAGCTCAGAGGTAAAGGCAAGTTCAGTAGTGACAAACAGGAAGCAACAAGCACCTCACTCTGCCTCCTGAAGCCTAATGTTTTCATGAAGAATAAAGAGACTTTCTGTTGGAGCAGGTTTGTCTTGGTCAATGGTGTGCTATAGCCGCTGGCAGGGTGGTACACTGAAACTCAGGGAGGTAGAATGGTGCAAGGAGGAGGTAGAGGAACAGTATCACTGCTCTTTTCTGGTAATAGGAGAGACAGATCATTCAAGCTGCCAGAGCTGTGTGAGTCATGGCAAAAAATTGACACCAGGGGTGCCAGAATCACAAAACCTGGTCCTGTAAAAAGCAGCATGCCACATCTTGGGCTGTGCTTGTTCCCCTGGCTCAGGACAGAGTGACACATGATCCTGGAAGGATCCACCAATACATCTAGTTCTGACACATCTGGATTAGATGGTTTCTCTTTTCCAGTGAGATGGCAGTGGCTGAAGGATGCAGGTTGTTCTTCAGCAGGCTTTATCAATAGGTGCCTATCCTGAATACGGGATGAAGGTACGTGGGAATATGCAGGCACTTCTACCAGCCTAATGAGCTGATAGGAGAGCCCATACACCTGGGCAGACCTTGTCACATCAAACTACAGCTCCTCTGCCCTGTAGATGACCTGTTATAATATCAGCACATTTTCCAGCAAGCACTCACTGGTGTGAAGTTGTCATGTTGGTAGTCTGTGTGGATGGTAGGGCAAAAACTGAGCGATGAGAAAGAAAGGCAGGTGAGGCAAAGTCCCAATATCTGGCGTGCTTAATGTCTTGCATGAGCTAAGGAATTTTAGATTCCCACACATTTTCTGTCAGAGTTACGTTGCCAGCATCTCAGATAGTCTTACAGCAGGAGAGGTGAGAATCACTTTGGTCATGGTAGGGAAGAGAACTGCAACATAGACGTCTCAGGGATGCTTTCTTTCTTCCCCTTGCATGCCAGAGTCAGTGCTCCCCACACTGACTTCCCACAGGGAAATATGTTGGTGTTAAAAGCTCTGTGAGCATTTCCAGAGTACCTCTATATGGTGCCTGCATGAGCCTGAGCCACCAGTCTGTGCAGCAGTGACACCCGCCTTGCTGTGCAGAACGTAGAGCCATACTCTGCACATACACATGTCTGCCTTCCTGGCATGGCATGCACAGAGGAGGTCTGGTCTGCCACACCATCAACCTGCTATGTGCTGTCTTGGCAGTCCTTCTAAGTGCAGGACTCCAGGCACCTGTCTTCAGACAGCGCTGACATTGTGGCCACAAAGACAGAACTGGGTCTTTCTCTACAGGGAAAGAGAGAGAAAGGAGCAATTCCAGGCTCTGTAGTGAGTGTATGTCTAGTGCACATATTGATAATAGCATCGTGCTGGGGTCTTGGTGTGATCTTCCTGTTGCTCATTTGCTGGCAAGTGTGAAATGCAAATCCCTCTGGGCTTCTGTCGCAGCTCAATATTCACAGGAGCATGAAGGCTTCTGTGCAGAGGGGAGGATGAGAACCGGCAGACAGCGGGGAGCTTTGTCTCCTCCTTTGTCTGGAGTTTACGAGTTAAAAAATCTGCTTATTTGAGAAGCTTTACAGGGAGACTCATCTCACTGCAACCGCCCTGACCTCTGCCTCCACCTCATCTCGGGGTTGCTGTGGGGTGCAACACCCAGCGTGCTTGCCGTTCAGTGCAGGGGCCATTGCACCAACACTGTGGCTCCATCGAACCTGGTGATGCTGGGTGGGGGGTAACACAGGGTCTGCGGAGGAGGGACCACAAAGTGAGTGTAGCTCAGAGGGCTCAGTGCAGTTACCCCTGTCCAAAGCCTGCTGAGCGATGGTTCCCACCCTGCCCTTTCCCTGTGGTGTGATGGTTCCATTCCAAACCTCTCTCTGGAAATGGCAAGTGAGACACTTGTTGCCATGGTGATCCTTAATATTTCTGACTCAGATGTAGCGTTGCTATGGTAACCGCATCCGCAGCCCTTGGGAGGCAGTGCCTGCACAATTTTTCTCTGGTAGTAGAAAAGGGCTCCGAAGCCCCATTTCGCTCACTCCTTGCTGCAGTGCAGTGACGAAGCTTTCAGGCTGTTTTATTATTCTCCTAATGAACGGTGATCCTGGTCCTTCACCAAAGGATCAGTTACTCTGCAGGGTAAAAGTACTCTGGACCTTCTCACCATGGGCACGTTGTCTGCACTATAAGGCGAGCCCAGCCTCTGCCTTTCACTGGCTCTTCAGAAAAGAAAAAAGAAAGAAAGAAAATATTTTTCCAAAGGAGCAGTAACATTTATTCCTGGGTAGGAATAAGCTCCTTTCCTCTTGGGAGCTCAAGGCCTGATCCATCTGAGGGGGGGCGTGTGTGTGGGGTGTGTTAGTTTTAAGATGAAGAGTGTCTGTGGCTGTGAAAGGAGAGACAAAGGGAGAGTGCATGTGAGGGAGTGGGTGTGCCCATGAGAAAAAGAGCGTATCTGTGTGCAGAGAGTGTGACCATGGGCATGGCTATGAATGTGAATAGGAGAGGAACTGCCAAGAGAGGAGATGTGAAGCAAAGCGTGGGTGTGCCTGGTGTAAAATGAGAGAGGACACGTTTACTGGCGGGCACAGGCAATTTTGTGTGCGGGCACAGGGAGAACAAGTTCATGTCCACTGTCCCGTCATCTTTGGCTACTACAAAGACTGCCACTGATACACATAAAGTCTGAAAGGCACCTGAGTCCCTATGGGGTGGATAAGCTTAGGGATGAGGAGTGTATGTTAAGTTTGCTGTTGCAAACCTAGCAGCAAAGACTTTTGCAGCATTAAATAATCCAGCCAAAATCATTTCATTATCTCCTTCTCAGGCAGAGGCAGGTGGGAATGAGGGGATATGTGAATTCTTCATGTGGGCACCCTTGGACCTACCTCTCAGTTAAACTCCTTGTCCTGAGAGACCTGGGCATGGTTCCCAAGGGAATTGGTCAGTGCTTTTCCTGAGTCAAATGTCTGACTGCTCAGTCAGGCAGGAGGAGTCACTGGAGAGATGCTAAAAGCTGCCCAGGCTTCCCATGGGTTTCTTAAGCTTTCTCTGTGGTATTTCCACCTTGGCAGAGAATCACACCAGCCTCTCTCCTGCCTGACATCCTGTTTCTTCTAGCCACCATCTTGCGCTGGGAGGGCATGGTGGGATGTCCTGAAGAAGACGTTCAGACAAATTGGGATGACTAGAGGGATGGAAAAAAATTACAAAGTCACCGTAATTTTGCTACTCGTAACATCTTGGTGGGTCTGGGATGGATATAAAAGGGGCAGATGCAAAGAATAAAGGATGGTGCTAAACAAACCAGACATATTCTGCAATGGGAGAGGGTCCAGGGTGACTCCTTTCATCTGTCTCAGATGATGTGAGGACAGAAGCAAGGGTAAGTAACACAAGTAGTGGAGAAGATTTTGGCATGGAGCCTGATGAATGATAAGCCAACCTTAAAGAGGTGTTGGGGACAAAGACATGAGAATGAAGATTGTGGAGAGGTCCAGGAAGGAGAAAGACATTTCAGAGTCCCTGAAGTGGGGTCATAGGTGCACATGAAGGTCCCCTGCAGATTAAGTTAAAAGGGGAAAAAAAGGGCAGAATTAAATTATGACCTCCAGCTCCAGCAGAGAAAGGCTCTCAGGAAGTAGAGGAACTGGCAGCAGCAACAAGGTTTCAGGGAGAGAAAGCTTGGGACTTGGGAAATAGCCAGCACAGGGTTTCTGGATGAGCAGTTCATGAGGCTGGAAGGTGATGAAAGCCAGATGGAGAGGCTCCAGAAGCGAGTCTAAGGCTCTTCAGAGGTTAATACGACCTGCCCAAGGAGTTTAGGGAGGTGAAGAGGTAGGAAGGTAATTGAAGAGACTCAGTCAAAGAAAACTTTTAAGTATGTACAATGACTTGCTTGGTATGCAGAGAGAAACTCATCCCTAGTGTAAGCCTAATGAAATCAGCAGCTTTGACTTTAGCTTTGTCTGTTAATTCCACATGATGGAGGCAGAATGAGGGGGACTGTTAGTTTTTCACAAAGCGATGGTATCAGAAGCCTCCAAATTCTCTTTTACCCATCAAAAATTATAACCCAAAATATTAAAATGACATATTTCTATCTCCCTTTGCCTGGCCCTTCTGCCTGCCTCCTTAGATGAAACCTCTCTCTGCCCATCATGGGGACAGTGCTTGTGACAGGCTACAGCTGTGCCTGCACTGGACCCACGCTGTCACATGTGGGCCTTTGTCACATATGATGGGCAGAGCAGTACCTGTGCACTGTCACTGCACGTGTACCTGCTACAGAGATGGGACCCTGTGTGGTAACTTGTATTGATCTCACAACCATCCCCAAGGAACAAACTGGGTCTGGATTTGGGTTCTTTGCCCTACTGTGAAATCACAGCTCCTTCCTTCCAGGTGCAACTTGTGCTGGTTCCTGAATGATCACAGTCTGTGTAGGATATTTTGACTGTGACACCTGCTGGCATCAAAGTGAGAGGAGGACCACACCAGGGGCAGCAAAATCTATTGGAAGAGCCCCTTGGATCTAAGACTAAATGAAACCTATAAATGTTGTAACATGTGCATCTCTATTTTGACATGATAAATGACAGAATTTGCTGGATGTGATTTCTTGCCTGAGACCAGTATAAAAGATAAAAGTAGGGCTGAATTATTGTGCTTTTACAGAATATGAGGGGAACTGGAGAAAGCAACACAATTAATTTATTGTTTATTTATCCAGATAGGATCTAACCTTCTACTCTCTGCTGTCACTGCTCACACCTGACCAAAGTGAGGAAACATCTATAAGGACATTTATGGCAGTAAATACTTTTGGGACAACTCAGACTCTTGCACAGAGCAGCAAATTTATTAAACAAGAATTAGTGTAAAGCACAAAAAAAACAACAAAAGAGATAATTATTGTTGAACCATTACACTCAGGAATTCCAGCAATTACCAGGTGCATCAAGATTTTTTCAAAGAGAAAATCATGCCTGTGTAGGGAGGGAGTTTGGAGGCTGACTGGGAAAGAGGGAAGGTAAGCTGAAATACTGCACCTGTCTTCCTCGTTGCTTCTTACCCGTAAAAGAAACAAGTCGTCATATGTCTGTGCAGGTTCAGCCTGACCTGAGCTGCAGACCTTCTTACAGGGTTTGAAATTAGCTACAAAAAGTGGCCCATGATGTACAGGGCATGGGGATGGAGGAGGCACTTGTGTACTGGGACGATAGAAAGCAAATGGGGCATTGTCAGGCAAGAAGGAATGTAGTGAGAGGTTCACAGAAGAAGAAAGGATGGTCTTGTGGCTTGGATGCTACATAGGGTCTTGGGATGATATCTGTTTGCTCTCACCGATTAAAATTTTGTTTAACAGAACCTCTTTTATTCATAATAAATCTGCCCTAGATCAAATGAAAAAAACCACAAGCAGGCAGTCAGAAAACTTGATACCTTTTGTTCCAAATACATTTGGGCTTCCACACTTTGAGGAATCTCACTGTAGTGAGAGGTCAAAGCACAAGAGTGATGAAGGTTTTGTTTTTTTTTTCTTCCTGTGCTTCTTAAGCAGTGATGCCCATGAGATTAGGGTCTGCCTTGATTTAATGTCTCATCAGAAGCGTGACATCCCCAGCAGCCCTGCTGCGGTGCTACTAAATGAAGCATGCCCTGTTTCCTTAGCTGGGACTTAAACCTCTGCCCTTAGAGACCTGAGGGGTGGGGAAGAAGGATGAGGAGAGAGTGATAGATATTGACCCACCTAGCATGTATGCTAAATTAAATAACCAGGCTTTATTTTTTAACCTATTTAAAATAGTTGCCATTCTCTGCACAATTGATGTTTGCGTTTGTGTAGGATACTGAGGTGGCAGCTGCCACAGCACGAGCCTTCCCTGCACTGTACCTTTCCCCTGACTCACATTCTATGGGTGACCTTCACGTGTAAGGACAGTCACTGTCTTAAGGAAGGAGGGGAGAGAGAGAAAGCAAGAGCATTCTCTCTGCCATTTAATTGAATCCAGGCCTTCCTTTCAAGTTGTGCTGGAAAAGCCTTATTTTCCTCTCATGATGAGAAAACAGCTGTTCATGGGGGAGATGAACAGGTAGGAACCCTCCAAAGTTCCTTTGCTAAAGATGTCAAACTACATTTGAATCACATCTGCTCTTAAACCAAAACTGACCACGGTCTATGGGAGAGCACCACTGATTTCAGTGCTGCTTTACAGTAAGCAGCAGTATGGCTCAGCGGCTAGCTAGCCTGATGACCAATTTTTCAGTGTATCCTACATTTTCCTTTTTCCTGTTCTCCTCAGCACATCTACCCCATACTGAGTCCATAAGATCTATCATTCATTATAAAACCTCTCCTTTAAAGGCCTGTTGTGACAACCCTTTGAACTCCTATGCTGGGGGAGCACAATGCACAGGACACAATTACAGGCAGTTAAATTGCATCATTAAGAGAATATTATTAGGTCCTATTTGGTCTTTTCCTATCAAGTACTTTTGAATACTTCATCCAAGCCAGCTTTATGTCACAGAATCCCCCCCTGTTTTCCCTGAGAGATTTTCCTTTACTCTCTCCTCTTTGCATCTCTGTCTTCACAAGGGCTGGATCCAGCTGTGACACAGAGAGTGCACACACATCATAGCCATCCCCTTGTCGCAGGATACCAAAGAGGGCCTGTCTGGGGAGGACACTCTTCTTTCTGCACCAGTTCATCTAGTACCTGCACATCCCAGAAAACATCTTTGGCCTTGAGTCTGAAATTGCCTCTTTTTTTAAACCCCCCAAAGTTGTGTGCCCGCCTTCCCCCAAAGTGTTTAGTTTGGTTTAGCACTGCACCACCAGCTAGGAGCTGTAGGGCCTCCATAATTCCAATCCTTTGTCCTTAGCTACAGGGATTTACCCCACTGAGATCTTTCAGGCTGTAAATTTCCTGACCTGATGATTGCATGTTTTCATTTTAGAGTCCCAGCTACATGGACTTCCTAGGCACAGAGTGCTAACACTTTACTCATATTCTGACATTTTCTCTCACTTCCTGATTATTTGGCTACAGTTCAGAATTGCCCCTGTAGTTTCAAGAGCCTTTGCCATTCTCTGCCTGTCTTCTTCTGACTCTGGCCTCTTCCTTGGCCCTTATGGCTTTCTGCAGCTGACACTGCTGTACACACACTTACTGCTTCATCCATTGGTGTGTCCCTTGCCATCTCCTGTGTCATGGTTTGCCTTTCAATGTTACCTTAACCTGTAGGAGAGCAGCTTACCTCAGACCAGGAATCTGTGTGTGCTTCTGGCCACTTCATAATTAAGAAGACCTTAATTTACAACCTCCCATGTTCCCTGCAGTGTGCATCCAGGCTTTCCTTCCTGTCCCATTTATGAGATAAGCTTACAAATAAAAACTGGAAGTGTCCCACTCGTCTCTCTACTGACATGGTCTCTTTCCCATGTTAGTCTCATTTCACATGAAATTATTTGACAAATTCAGCTTGAATTTGCTGATTGTTTTGTCGTCCCAGAAAGTGCCGCTCACAGGAAATAAATGATTCAACAAAAACAGAGAAAAGATCCACCTGCCTTCTTGCTGTCATGTTTGGTTTACACAGCTCCTGATGTATCAGTATCAAATTCTTCTTGTCTGTGACAAGCTGAGACATAACACAAAAGCTGCCATCTGCCTTCAGAGTCCTGAGGTAATTTTCTTTGGGTTTTCCCTAATTCCACCAAAGTCATAAGAGGGATTCTTGTTTATCTCACTGGGCTAGGCTACAGGTTAGTCTCTTGCTTATCAGAAATCCCCAAAATCTCTTGCATGAACTTTCCATCAGATGAGTTAAAGACACAGTAGAGGGGTCTTTCTGTTGATACATACAGAATCTATAAATTTTCTTGTTTGAAAATAGGAATTGTAGGCCCTAGAGAAAATGATCCAGCCCTAATTGCTTCAGTGACCTTTCCCTTGCTGTCCACTGACTATTTCTTGTGTCCAGTCTGGTTTCAAATACTGCAAGCAGTGGTGCTTCCATCACTTTTTGTGGAAATTATTTTGCCACATATTAAATCCCATTCTCTCCCAGGTTACATCGAAGTGATATTTTCATTAATTTCATGTTAATGCATTCATTTATGGCCATCTTCTTGCTGCCCTTTAATACTCTAAACCATTGCATTGTTTGTATTTCCAGTTTCAAGCTCTTTTAGGCCTATAATCCTCTCCTGAAATTAACGCTTGATTAAATTATAAACAATGACTTTTTCTTTTTATTTTTCTCTCTCTTCTTAATAATTTTTGTTGTCCTTCAATGAATTTCTCTTCAATACTGTCAATCTTTCCCTGGCTTTCAGCATCCAAAATACAATGCAGTGTTCAAAATACAATACAATGTTCTAGTTGTGCCAGAAAATTGTACAAGGAAATAACTATTTCCCTGGATCAAGATGTAAGTCCGCAAGCTCTGCTTTTTGTTCTGCTTGGTCTTTGTACTTTGTCACCTCTTCGTCTTAAAGTATGAACTATTTGTTCCATCTAGTAAGACTTGAAGATCCTTATGCATATTCTGCAAAAGCCACGCTGCCACAAAAAAAAATAGCAGACATCAGATATCATATCAGGCTATAAAAAAAAGGCATGTAGCATGGGGTGCCATGGTCTGCCCTGTGGTAGTAAAGCCTTGACGAAGCACTGCAGTTAGCATTGCATGCTGCATGCAAAGAAAAATGCAAGCTATTTAGTGGGATCAGCAGAGGAGAGGAATAAAAGTGATCTGAGGTCTAGAATACACAACCTGTGAGGGAATACTGAAAGATTTGTGGTTGCTTGGGCTAAAGAAGAAAAGACTGTGTCTAGAGGGAAGCAGTAGGAAAACTGGTCTTCAAATATATACGAAATTGCTACTAAGAGAAAGGGGATAAACCAGTGTTCCACTGAGGGTACAAAAAGGAGTATTGCGCTTAAATTGCAATAAAGGAGACTTTGGCTAAACACTAGGACAAGTTTTTAGGCTAAAGAAAGTGTACGTGAGATCAGGAATAGATGGCCTAGGAAGACTGGAGGAATTGCCAGCACCAGAGGTTTTTCAGAACAAGAAGGACAACTGTTTGTTAGGGAAGGTTTATACAAATACTGACACTGCTCTAAGGCAGGAGATGGACTCAATGAGCTGTATTTTCTGTGGTTCTGGGGGCAGAAAATGAGTACAGATTGCTGACCTTTCACAGTGCTCCTTGCTTTTTAGTACATGCTTTATGTGTGTATGTGAGTATGTGTGGATGCTGCTGGTGCTTGTGTGAGAGAAGCTAACAGATAACACTCAGAGAATGTTGTTTTTTCCCCTTTTCCAACGAACAATTTCCTATCCCGACTTATTTTAACCTTAGGTTAACTAGGGAGAAGTGATATAAAGGCGAATAAGCTGAGCTCCACCGGCTAAGGTTTGTATCCCTTGTGCAGCACATCTGATTGTAACTTCTTCCTGCATCTCACCTTAGGCTTAGAATTAATCCAGAACTGAAGGTATTGAATCCTGTTGGGCTGAGCTGTGAATAGAGATGGAGAGAAATGTTCAATGCTCAGTCCTCAGCTCACCTTACTCAGCTTTAGAGATGACGGAAGCATTTGTGCCATCTTTCTGATTGTTTACTAACATGGGATGTGTCCTGCTTGGCCCTGTCTTTTCCAGTCCAGTAACATGCCTCCCTGGTACACCCTCCCTCCTTGGCTCTAAGTGAACGTCCTTTAGCATAAGCAAAGAGCATGTTGGAGCTGAAAGGAGACAGGACAAAGGCAAATATCTTTTGGGCCTTTGACTTTGAGGCATACAATGGAGTAAAAGGTGTTCTTCATTTCTAACCTCAAAGTATTCCACAGAAAGTGGCTGGCATCAGGATCCCCCATGGTAATGGGCATGTGCTCAGGCCCGGGGAACCTGGGTCCGTGAAGAGGTTAGGTAAGGTGCCAAAGGGGGTTAAATATGCAGGTGTCAATCCACAAGCTCACAATGAGCTAGACCAGCAGTGAGGATCCAGATATCCTGACGTTCATATCCTTTTATAATGTCCACACCTCTTGGGCCTGGATTTGATTCAGACCTGAAGTAAGATCCTGTTTTGTGGATGAGTTTGGGTGGTTTAGGGGCTTTCTGCACCTACTGGGAGACCTGTGCCCAGGGATGAGCCAAGGCCATTTCTGTTTTTTCACTAATGGTATGGAAATGGTTGTTGGTGGGAGAAGCAGGGGGCACTGAATTAAACTAGCAGCTGGAACAGAGTCATTAAAAAGACATTGTTTCTTTGAACATGTGGTTCACATATGGAGATGTTTGCTGCAGATGTTGTAGATGCTATATGCTTGCTTACATGGGCTTCAGAGGGTTCTGGAGTAGTTTAAGGAAGGAAAACCTACATAATGTTATAAAGATGTCATCAGTGACTCAGGAAATCCCAGTTACAGTCTGCTGGAGGGCACTGTCAGGATCTTCTGGATGTTCCAAATTTATGTTTGAAATTTGATCTCTTAAGAACAAGTACTCTCCAAGCAGTTTCTTCCAGTCACTGATGGACAAAGGCTCCTGGCTATATGGACCTTTGATGTAACCCACGATAGCAGACCTTAAGTTCTTATGTCAAGTTGATCTGTAATTATTGCATCAGAAATGCTGGCATGATCAGATGCTTAGCATAAAAGGTGACGCTGTTGGGTTTATCTGGGTGAAAGTTTCAACTGTGATTTCTAAACAGGGACTTGAAAAGTCTGCTCCCAAGATAAAAATCTAAAATGCATTAAAATTCTAAGCCAGAACTCAGCTTGTCTTTGGTGATTTTCACTGTTTCAGCTATTACAGGCAGCAGTTTATAAAAGAGGTCTTCACATGACATTGTAAAGCCCCTAGTGAGCTACTGCAAGAGTAGAGGAAAAAAAAAAGTTAATCCATAGTAGTAAATTCAAGATCACACAAGCACATGCTTCCTTCTTGAGGCTGCCAGTTGTACATGTAGCTGCAAGTGACTCACTGTGAGCCATTTTGCACTGTGCATTGTTTCCTCCCTCAGTTGACAGTGCTGTTAAAGACTTTTGCACTTGCAAGTGACAGTCAGGTGTGAACAGAACTGACAGAAGACTTGGGTTGTGCCTGACCCTCTTCTGAGTGTGATTAGACAAAATGCAGCCAAAATATATCATTTTTCATATCTATAGGGCAGTTTAATCTGCTCTTGAACTCTAAAATGTGCCTTAAAACACTATATAAAAATCTCTAGCTCTCTTAAAATTTGAGCCTGGCACTGAAAAACTGACTTTTTGTTAACGCATAAGGCAAATGCTATGTAAATCCTGATGCTCCACATAAAGTTGGCAGGACTTGTCTTCACAGGAGGAGTGTCTTCAGATTGGACTTTGCCCTCTTTGGGAAGGGGCTTTTCATAAGCAGCTTTGTTATCTCAGGTAAATAGTTATTGCCATGCTGCTTGTCAGAAGCGGAGAATCAAGCTGTCCCTTTTCTGATCTCCTCAACTATCCCTTTTCGAGTCAAGGCTGGCAAAGGAGGTGAGCTAAACTGCTCCCACATGGCAGATTTGCATCAGTTGGGTCCATGCTGTGCAATAATGCTACAAATTGAGGCTTTTCTTTCTCTACTACTCATAGAATTTTCATTATTTATTTCATTTCTGTTTGCTATTTTTTATCTTTGTATTCAATCTCCTGTACTTCATAGTCAAAGCTCAGTTAGGGCACAGATTAATGATATGCGATCCTAAGGCATGCTCCTGTCGACAAAGCCATTTTGCTCTTAGTCTTGCATACAGCACTTCTGGGAACTGAGGGAGCACCCACGTGCTTCTTCACTGATCTGTTTGCTGTTCTGCAGGAACAGTGGATAGCTGTAATAACCTGCTTATTGTGCTAGAAGATCAAGGATCTCGCAGAGTGATGGAGGTTTCCAAAGTGATTTTCTTTAATGGCCAATGTCACAATATGGCTAAGGACATCTGATTACCAAATGTAGTTCCTTTGTTTATGGTGTGACAGTAGCTACCTTTAGGGTTTTTTTGTAAAGAATGCATAAAATTCTCTCATATAATTGAAATGGCTGACTGAAAGGGGCATCTACATGTGCCTTTATGTGTCATGGTCCAAAATCTTGTTCTCCCTCAACCCTAAAGGCAACACATATTCCCCAAATAGTTCTTGTAGTGGGTCTGTCTGA
>VYZX01010197.1:7001-22800 GCA_013401335.1 Brachypteracias leptosomus
ACTGCCTTTGATATTGCAGAAGAATCAATACAGTATGGTGTCTAGTAGAACACCACCAATTATTTTAATACATATTATCTCTGATTTCAAAATTATTTTATACCATGAACTTCTCTGCCATTTACTAATAGTTTAGGCTAGAGCCTAGTGTAACACAGAGCTCCTCTGAACCCACCCCTCAGTTATGTGACTTTGGTGCTTCCAAAAAACAACCAACCAACCAACCAGAACTCCACACACCAGAGTCAATAGCCAAAGACAAGATATGGCAAGTATGTCACTATTATATTGTGTAAGATCAGGTATTACAGAAACCTTGTGACAACATGACTGTCTGCATCAGGAAGATCAGGTAGATTTGAGTTACCTACTCATGAGATCTGAATTCAAACAAGCTTTCCAGACACGAGATACTAATTTATCAGTACATTATGTCACCAGCAGGATGCTAATAGGGAGACAGATTCATATTTGAACCATATGGATATAAATTATACAAAAAAAATGCAAATAAAAATATCCATGTGAGGTTTATACCACAATGTAATATACTCTTTGTAAATATGAAAATAAATAGTTTATGCCTTTTAACACCCAAGGATATAGTACATTTCTCTGCCTATTATAACTAGGGCTTATACATCATTACATATTCTAAAGCTGGCATGTCATTCCCACTAATGAGAAACAGCCACTGCTGTAATTGTGCTTTTGTATTAGTCTATCAAAAAGCAGTTATTTCAGAAATTTAATTATTAGCATTACTGTATAGTATTTAGCTTCTACTAGACACATTTAGAAGCATAGGCTTTTTTTAATAAACAGATATGCCATGCAACAGAATAACACCTTCTTTTGATAGAAACTTCATAAAAGACAAACTGCACATAATGTTGGTTTCAGCTATATAAAAACCTAGGAAAGCTATCTCCATCTGCCTCAGGAGAAAGACTGGTCAATCTATGAATAACAAGTCGAATAAGGAGATAGTTGGAGTTTTTCTGGAAGTTGTTTTCCAGCCAGATGTCTTTCCACAAGCACTACACATCTTTCTTAATTAATATGTATAATGTATGTCTGCCTTTAGTATTATTCAATAAAAGCTGCATATTCCTCCTGTTTAAACACCTAAATAGCAGTCTTTGGTTTCATTACTTACTCCAACATGTTACCTCTGGTAGGTACATTTCCTCTACAGCAATTACTCTCAAACTCTGCCACCTCAGTTTCAAGGACATCCCAAAGAAAGATTTAAGAGATCTGGACATACATAAATCCATGGGTCCTGATGGGATGCACCCCCGAGCGCTAAGGGAGATGGCAGAAGTCATTGCTAGGCCACTCTCCATCATCTTTGGTAAGTCGTGAAGAACAGGAGAGGTGCCTGGAGATTGGAGGAAAGCAAATGTCACTCCAATCTTCAAAAAGGGCAAGAAGGAGGACCCGGGTAACTATAGGCCGGTCAGCCTCACCTCCATCCCTGGAAAGGTGATGGAACAACATGTCCTTGGCACTGTCTCTAGGCATATCAAGGACAAGAGGGTCATTAGGGACAGTCAACATGGCTTCACCAAGGGGAAGTCATGCTTGACCAACCTGATAGCCTTTTATGAGAACATAACCAGGTGGATAGATGGTGGTAGAGCAGTGGACGTGGTCTATCTTGACTTCAGTAAAGCATTTGACACAGTCTCCCACGGCATCCTTGCAGCTAAACTGAGAAATTGTGGTCTGGACAATCAGGTAGTGAGGTGGATTGTGAACTGGCTGCAGGATAGAAGCCAGAGAGTAGTTGTCAATGGGGCAGAGTCTAGTTGGAGACCTGTTTCTAGTGGAGTCCCCCAAGGGTCGGTACTGGGACTGATACTATTCAATATATCCATCAACGATTTGGATGAGGGAATAGAGTGCGCTGTCAGCAAGTTTGCTGATGAAACAAAGCTGGGAGGAGTGGCTGACACACCAGAAGGCTGTGCTGCCATCCAGNTGGACGTGTTCCTGTGCAACGTGGTGTAGGTGATCCTGCTCCGGCAGGGGGATTGGACTAGATGATCTTTCGAGGTCCCTTCCAATCCCTAACATTTCATGATTCCATGATATCCAACAGAGAAACAAGAGAACCCATTCTAAGCCGGAAGCCAGTAGACAAAACAAGAAAGGACCAGAGCTGCGTATTTAGAAGCTGACCTCCATCTTCTGATTTGATTAAGACATGTGCACTTAAAAAAAAAGAAAAAGGCAAAACCAGTAGCATAAAAGACCTAAGATCAGCATTTATTTCCTCTATCCTCCCAGGCTTTTTTTTTCCCCCTTCCATTCATAGATCAATGAGTAGGATCAATTGCATGTTCCAATGCAATAAAATTAATAGGTTACAGAGCAAAATCTTACACTGCTTACACACAGAAGCTTCTATATCAGATATGTGGAGTAGATTCTGAAAGATCTAGAAAATTCTTCTATCTGAGCTTCTCTCCAAGTTCTAAGAGGCAACAGCAAAATAACCTGAAGGCTCGACCACATCTCTTGCTTGCCTTGGCAGTTAAAAATATTTGAGACAGGTGGCTTAAAAAACATACATGAACAAACTCCAAACACATACACATACATGCACGCTTACTCCTATTTCACTACAATCAGTAGAAACTGGACAATCACCTACCTCTAGGAGTACGACCATTCACGTCTAGCAGCTGAGATTACAACCTAGAAAGCACTCTCTACTAGAAGAATAGCTTTTGTATGCAGCTTGCACCATAAAGGAAACCTCAAAGTGCTGCATTTTCACTAGGTATTTTACAAGGATAAGCACAGGCTGCATTTAGCCCTTTAAGCCACATCCCTTTCTTCAGTTAAAATCACCTTCCTCATTGCTCTTGCTTTTAAGAAAGAAGGAGCACATTCACTGAACATTTAAGGATTCTCCCTTCAGCACAACTAGCACTTTAGCACAAGCCCTGGACATAAACTCCCTTTCTTGTCTTGTAGAGCTCCCTAACAGCATCATTTAAAACATGTAAACAGCTCTCAACTCTACAAAGGCCTCCAGCAAGGCCCTCCCCCTCTTAGCTAATTTTATGTCCAGCCCTTCTACTGTCCCAGCTCATTTCTGCTCCCTGCAAGCTGTCTCTCAGCCATGTGTAGGTACAAAAACCCCTTCTCAACTATTAAAAACTAATTAGGACTGACTGCTCTAATTACCTGTTTGCCCAAGCTCTTCCTTATGTCCTTGCCCCTTCTCCTCATTCCTGCCACCTGTGAAGAGAGGTTAAACTCACACAGCTGCAGGTTACCACCAGTTGTTTTAAAAGACCAATAGACTCAAACCTTCATAAAGATATAACAATTTTTTAGAGCAGAATATACTTCTGAATGCAATAAAAATGCTAACTGGGCATATGGGGTTTTGTATGAGATGAAAGTCATGGAAAAAAAGAAGAGGAAAGCTGGTGGTCTGTATATTGCATGCTGCTGCCCAAACAACAGTTAGTATGAGAGCACAAAATCTGATGTAGATTTAGGTGCAACATGTGCTTCAAGCATGTGGCCAGGCCCAAGCCTGAACATGAGGAATGCTGATGAAACGTCAGACTGCCTCTGAATCCCAGTGAGAGACTGAAAAAAGTACTTTTCATAGCAATAAAGTAGCACAGATAAAAGAGCAAGTGATGCAGTGTATGTGCAAAGTTGCTGCCCTGAAAAAAATTCTCATTCAGTCAAGGAGAGCTTCAATGTAAGGCCACTCTGCAAAATTAGGAAAGAAAAGCAGAGCACAGAGAAATAGTGTCATTATCCTCACAATATTTCTAAAAGAAAAAAAAAGTATATATGCTGATAACCACACTAAAGTTTATAATTTGTTCTGCAGCGAAATAAACTTATAAATCCTTTTGGTGGGCATGGCAACTCATCCCACTAGCTTGCAGAATTATCTTAAGATGGGATGAATTACTGTCTGGAAGTACCTGTCTCTTTCCATCCACTCACTGGAGAGAGAGACTAAGCAGTCAGTTTAACTGAGACATCTAACTTTGGATGGCTAATGTTAGGTGAAACTAAACACTCTCTGTTCTTCTTCCTACCAAGGGACCTTGGCAATTTGTCCTCTTTGAGAGTTTAAAGGGTTATTATGGTAACAAATTTGCTGTGTAATTGGGGTACTTTTGAACTGCCTCGTGAACTTGTACAAACTCTGTTAATCTTTCAAATGCAGCTCTCTGGTAAAGATGTGAAGTATTGTCCTCACTTTCAGGGCTTAAATTTTTTTGCCTGGGCAAGAAGGGGAGAAAAGATTTTTTACTTATAAATAGAGAAAATATAATATGAAAGTAAATGGAAGATCATTTCAGAGAAAAAAACACTTAGACCTATACCTGTACTTCTTTGTGAATACCATTATAGTTATATGATATACATAATATACTACCAGTTCCTTGGCTCTTCAATTTTCTGTCCTGAAATCTTGCTGGTATTGAGCAGGTATCTGGCTCATCAGCTTTACTGTTGCTTGTTTAAAGAGTATAGAGTCCAGTTGTTTACATGAAGGCTGACATCAAACTCAGGATATATGCTGCACTGTCCAATATCTAGATTACTTTTTTCTATTATTTGCTATGGAATTTCTCTGATTTTTCCTTATATTCAAAAATTTGTTTGCTCAACAAAGTAATAGTGACATCTGACAACACTGTAAGACGTCAAGGCACTGAAGTTCTGTGTTTGAAGTTTGTTTTCTTTTTTTCATGAAGTTTTGTATGTCTGTGATTTTTGCAAAGAGGAACCAGTAATGTTATGGTGAAAAGGAACAATATTCAATGGCTGCTTATTGACATATACAGGCTTTTGGGTTCACTTGTTTATTTTATTTCACAGCAGGAGTTTATGAAGAGAAACACAAATGAGAAATTGAGTTTTAACCTCTCATACTATAAAGGGCTATAATGTCATCATAGAAAGGTTTGATTTAGAAAGGACCTTAAAGATCATCTCGTTGCAACCCGCCTGCCATAAGCAGGAACACCTTCCGCTAGATCAGGTTGCTCAAAGCCCCATCTAGCCTGGCCTTGAACACTTCCAGGGAGGGGGCACCCACAACTTCTCTGGGCAACCTATTCCAGTGTCTCACCACCCTCATAGTAAAGCATTTCTTCCTTATATCTAATATAAATCTACCCTCTTTCAGTTTAAAACCATTACCCCTCATCCTATCACTACACTCCCTGATGAAGAGTCCCTTGTTATCTTTCCTGTAGGCCCACCTTTAAGAACTGGACGGCCACTACATATGTCCTTTATGATTCTACAGAAACAAACAGTGGATGAAGTCCTTTTGCCATTAACTGTAGCAGAGTAGAGGGAAGAGGAAGACCCAAGCTCATTTTTGAACTATTTGGTTTTATTTGTTTTTACTTATTGAGCTTATTCTGCAACATTGCAGTACAGAAAATTACAAGTTCTTAATTTCTACATACAAGTAAAATAGAAAAGGTGACAACTTATCTAATTCTACCTGATCAAAAATAGTGCTTAGAGGAATCTGACATTTGAACCAGTAATCTCTCTTGAAACAACATAGAGTTCATGCCTACATATCAATCCACCCCTGCCTCTGGTCTGTCTCCAGACATCCTTGAGCCTTGCTGTCTCTCTGTGTGGGGTAAGACCTTGCACACTTAATGATACCAAGACTTTCAAAGCCTTTTCCTGACAAACATCATCTCAACGGATCAGAGGAGTCACCTGAGTGGAAAGGGTCTCTCTGTGCTTTCAATCTGGTATAACACCTGGCTCTACAGGGAGACAAACCCCACTGAAGCCTGTTCATTACAGATATGTCACTCACCCATGAAGCTGTTTTCATTCCTGTGCCATAAATATACACAATTCCTTGCTCCCTGCAAAACCTTGTCCCATTTTTCAACAATACCAATGCTATGTTGGAAATTCATAGCTAGTGCCACACTGGACATAAGACAAAACAAATTGCAAATACTTTAAAGGTCCATGGTATCTTCAGTACCGTAAAAGTAAAATTAATTTTCAGGTTCTCATTTCCTCACAATTAAAAATCTTCCATAATTGCCTGGAAAAATACCTTCTTTCTAGCAGGACTATCACTATGAAATCTCAGAGAGAAGGAATTATTTTTTTTTTTTGTCAGAAAAATGAAGACATAAAAGGTTAATAATTAGGTTAATAACAGGAACATCATTTCGTTACAGCTATGCAGCAGTTTTTACCACTCAATGGCAAGCATTGCTGTTCATAGGGTTAGGACACAAAATGACATATAGTGGTGTTGACAGCAGTGGAATGACGGTACCTGCTATGACAATATGGTCTTCTCTTCCATGCAAAGGGTGCATGATGTATTCCTCAGCTAGCTTGGCAGCTGAGTGAATAGCATATGTCAAAGTGACATCATTGTTTTGAAGTGATGAGATGATGCAGGAGAATCGTCAAGTATGTTGTCCCACAGAAGTGTAAAATCAAGAAGAAAGCATTTAAAAAGCAGCTGGTCTGGATACAGTTGTCAGGATGTAAGATGTAACAGAATTATGAGAGGTACAATTTGTAAATTGTAAATGAAATACATTTATAAGTTGTGCAGGAAAAAGTGCGCAGTGGGAAAACAAACTTTCCTTAAGATTGTTGCACAATGTCATCAGGGATTACTTCCTCTAACATGCAGAAATCAATGTTATGACAGGAAGAGACAGAGTAGGAGAGATATTGACAGAGCTGTCAACCATAGGAAGTACATCTCTCTGAAACCTGTGGGTTTGGGCTTTGATGAAGCAAATGCATTCAGTAGACATTTTTATAGGAACTCAGGCATTCACCCAAAGCACTCGCTTGCATTTTATATCCACTGCCTACTTTTGGTCATCAATATAGTGACTCATAATTTTTTGAGGTTAAATTGCCAAAAGTAGTATAATTCTTATATTACTCACCCCAACAGTGGATTGTTGACAGTTTAGCAATTTGACACAGGCTCTGAACCATGGTGTAGGGCTTGTCACGACACTGTGATTGCCCCTCTTTTTTCTCTTTGTCAACTCCTGTTCACCAATTTAATATAGATATTTTTGGCACCCTGGAAGGAAAAAAATTCTGGACAAAGCCAGGGATGAAAATATCCTCTTTTCAGAAACTCTCTTTACACTTACCAACCAGGAGGTTTGTATTAAACAACAACAAAAATTTCACTTCATAACCTCCCATAACCTACTTGATTGTTAAAACTAATAATAGATGTATTTGAAATTTTAAATTATATCTTTAAATGGGATGAAGTCCACAAGCCTTTTATATCTCATAGATCAAATAAGAACTTATATTAGAGATTGCATTACCCATTTCATACCACATCTACCTTAGCAGAACTGGCTCATCAAGCTCGAGCCAACAATACTGTAGTCATCAATTCCTTCTCCATTTCCATTTGTATTGGCCAATGAAAGTGCAGGGTACTTGAGTCACAAACAAGTTGAACAACTGTTACTGTTGGTGACAAGCAACAACTTCTTCTTAGGAATTTTAATATGAAAGAACTTCTCATCTCTGTGGAGATGCTACATACACCATGATTTGCTGTGCAGTCAGCACTTTCTGTCAAAGCCAGTGAGTTTGAAGATAAGCTGCAAAGAGATTGAGGAATGAACTTTCTGTCTTCCAGATGGAGTTGACATAAAGTTGGCATCCTTATCCCATAAAATGTACAATTAAGAAATTGTAAGGAAGTCACAAGACTTGGAAACGTGCTATAAGATAAGGAGAAGAAATCATCTCAGCTTGGATGAAAAAAATGAAAAACAAGAATAGGGAAACATTCAGTGCTTTGAGGTCAATAACTCTCCCAAGCACTACAGAGAAGACAGGGGAGCACATCACAGCCATATGAGAGATAATATAGTCAGAAAGTGGATTTTTAAAAGGTAGCAGCTGCTTCTGTGGAAAAAAGACTGCAAGACAGGAAGTAAGTATAGTATTATGTTGAGCAATGTTATATTATCAGCAATCAGTAACTTCAAACAAATCAATCAGGGAACACAACAGTACTGATATTACCAGGACATCTACTCCTATTGAAAGAATGTACAATGAAATATAAGATGCTTTATCAGAAGAGCTTGGAACACGTGACTCTCACCATTTTCTTGAGTAAATGAAACGCCAGGGTATGAGGAAGTATAGGCAACTAACTATAAAAGGACAGTCTTGGTTATGGCAGACACTGGGATGGGATTAGTGGATCTCTCCAGAAGTTTGCATAGATCTGATATAAGCTGTTTTGAGACAAAAGAGTAACACCAGGAATGTAGAAGAACTTCATTATAGTGGCAGCTGTTCTCTTTCAGCAGCTATTCTGAGAAAAGATGCCTGTCCCACTAAAAAAGCAGACAAGAAATATGAAAGTGAACCAGAATCTTTAAGTAATGTCTGGAGTGTTAAAAGATAATGAAGTGACCACACAGAAGACTGACACTGAGTAGAAGACCTTCAGAGATATTCTATAGAGAGTATCAAAAAACATTAGAGGAACAAATGCAACTAAAAAAACCAATGGATGCTTCATAAAGATGTGTGGGGATCTTTTCTTCTTTTATTAATATTCACCAAAGATAATACGAATTCCGTATTATGCTTACAATGAAGAGTATAATAAAGCCAGAACAGAGTCTTGATAAGACAATGCAAAAGATGATAGTGCAAAAATTGAAGTAAAAGATGGTATACAGTACATGTACTAATCAAGTATTTTAATGTATTTCAGTACTTGGAGGCAAGGACACAAATCATAAAGGTTCAGGAAAGTACAAAAATAAAAATCTTTATTTGCAAACAATGCAATCATAGAAAGGTGGAGGAGGTACTCTAATGCTGCAATGATTTCTTTAATGGTGAGACAGATAAAAGTGAACAATAAAAGGCTATTTTCTAGATAAATGAGTCATTCTCAGAAGAATTATATTTTTAAAGTATTCAAAAGGCAATCAGACATTCAAGAAAAATGCTGGCAATTGCTGCCAAATTATTAAGACTAGGATGCAATGAGCTTAATCAAATTTTTTACAACCTAATTTTGAAAACATTTCCAAGGAGTGGAGAGAGAAAGCCACATTTCCAATTTCAAAATAGGGATGTACTGGAAACGTAACATTTATTTGTACGTTTCTTCTCATTACGAACTCAAAAATCCATCCTCCATACCTTTTACAGACACATACTCATTACTCACACACTCCCTCCCAAGATTAGTCACAAAATCCCAAAACAAGCAATCCATTCCAGTTAGATGTTGTCTCAAGATAAAATGCTGATATAAACATAATTAAAGTGCAATTTCTTGGAGGATTTAGGAAGAATATGCTAGTGGGCCTTTGGCCTGCAGGAAGAGGATCTGACATCTTAGAAGACCATAGCGCATGCATGCAACTGTTTGATGTGTAGAAAGTTCTGTGCTTTCTAAGCAGGGAAGCAATGAAATTTCTGCTCTGTTTCATAGCAACTACAGGCTAAGGCAGGAAGAGGAAGAAGCCCCATACTTTTCAGAGCGGTCCACTCATTGGGAGAGTCTAGGGTTGAAGGAATTGAAGCAATCTGCCTTGGCTTCTGAGTAAGTGGCTGCTGTAGAAAAGACAAGGTAGGAAGAAAAGGGTGTTTTCAGATCAATGAACATAGTAAGAAAAATAAAACGAGGTAAATAACAGTGTAATTATAAGATTTTGAGCAAGCCTTCTGACTATGACATGAGGTTGCAATGAGTTTGGTAGCTTAAACACCTGGCAGCATTAAATAACAGTACAAATTTGTGGGAGAAAGAAATTCAATTATTTCCTATTTTGAACCTAGTCACAGTGAGGAAATTTGTCTCTATACTCCCATTTTCCTAAAAAACCCTGAAGAGTTACCAAAGTAAGAGAAAAAGATTATTTGACTAGATTAGCACTGATACTGCCTGACCACCAGCTGAGACAAGGAGGTGACAAACTGAAGGGGTGACATTATACTGCAGTTCAACGGTAGTCAGTGCTAGCATAATATAACTAGCATGGGTGACAGCTGCTGTGACTGTGAAGCACTACAAGGTTTACTACCTGTCAACCAGCATAGCAAACTTGCCAGGCTCCTGGGTACATAAAGCACTCTCATTTTGTTGCAGACATTTCTACAGAGAATTACTGAGAATACAGTTAGCTGACTGTTTTGCACAGGATCCACATCACCACTGTTATTGCCCAATGTCCTGGACATGATTTTTATAGAGCCTTTCTAGTAATCCAGATAATACTCTTTTGCAAACTGTATGCTCATTTATCTAAAGGCTGTGAAATCCTACACCTATTTTCTCCACCTACCTTCCTCTTCTACAGAGTATGAGCCTTTAGGTTCTCCTCCTTGTTTGAAATCCCTGTCCTTGCTCCCTTTGTTCAGCTTGCTCTTCTTCTCCCCCAGGTCTATCAGGCAATCTAAATCCTAACAGCACAGAAGGTGAGACAGGCATTCAAATTTGTCTGTCATTGCAAGGGGAGAGATGCAACATAGTGGCTAAAGCAGCAATAACTCTGAAAATACATCATTCCAGCTTCTTCAGATACCCCTCCCTGCACTGTGATTGAGGCACACTGTGGCAATAAATTCTTCTAAGAGCCCTCAAATCTATCACACTAATTGCTAAATGTGGAGTAGCCATTCATCTTTCTTAGTAACATTGAAATGCATGAATTCGCTGTAAGATTACTTCTTTTAATGTTTCCTTATGATTAAGGCATAAAATAAAAGAAAAGGAAACATCACTCTGTCCACTTTCAGGCTAATGCTTCTTTTTGAAGCCTGTTCAGGATGGAAAATATGAAATATGAGGAAAACTCTCAACAGAAAGGCACAGATATTTCCCTGTTCTATTAACATGCATTCTTAGCACTTAAGACACTTATTTCTAGACTGTAAAATAAATAAACAACACTCATATTTTCAGAAATTTTCTATATACTCTTCTCTTTAAATTTCTTTCTAGAAATCCTACAGCAAGTCTCCATTTTGTGTAAAGAGTAAGTGAAATCAGACTGTGTTTTAGCAGAGAGGTCAAATATTTAAAATAGTAATATTCTTCAGAGTTGGTCGATAAATATCTGTGCAAAGTGACTGCAAGGAAAACCTAGACAATAATAAGGCAAACTTGGAATTGTGAGCATGTCCTTTGTCAATTTGTTCAGCATACAGTAACCTTGCCAAATTAAGAAAATTCCAAGTGCATTAGGAAAGGATGCCCTCTTCAGACAAACTTAATAAAAGGTATCCAGAAGTTCTAAGTGTCTTAAAGTCAAAATAAAAATGTAGTGAAATTAACTGTGCAGTGCATTGGCAACATAACATCAACTTCCTTCCCCTTAATAACAATTTTCTATTACATAAAGGAAAAACACTTCCTGTCTTTAGCTACATATTAAGGTGTGTTTGCTTAGACTCACTACAGATCCATTTATACATTTTCTACAAGGTTGTTAAAACTTTCATTCATATGCTGAAATACAGAGACACAATTAAGAAATCTTCCCTTATACACAGAAAAATAAGATATTTTGCAGTGCTGAATTTCTATCACATGGGAATTTTCATTAAACATTATAAACTTGCTTCTTTTCTCAAACAAAACTATTTTTTTTCTTTTCCTCACTATTGGTCATCTAAGTGTCTTCACAGGTGAAATTGGATTTTTATACTGCATCAAACCAAATGGCAAAACATAAAGCAACCAGTTTCTTTCCTGGTGAATATAAATGAATTTTCATAAGGAAGATGATCTGTATGAAGAAAATAACTGTCTCTGGGTTTACTACTGTAAATAACAGCTTCTAATTAATTGGAGATGTGAGGTGGACATAAATATTTTAGTGGTGTTTCACTTTGAAAACTGAAAGGGGTATCATGGAAACTGCTGAAGAAGAACCAGAAATACAGAATATGCTCCACAATACCAAGCTTGATACTTCTATCAAAAATTTTCAAGTCCTTTAACAGGACCTGGGACTGTTCTAGGCAAACTTTTTAAAAAAGTCATTAACTGTCAGTATAGCCCCCTAAGGTTGTTCCAGAACAGGGAGCAGAGATGCTGCTGCTAAAAGAGGAAGTATTACAGTGACAGAAAGCTACAAGGGATTTAACTGCAAGCTTGATGGAAGTCTCTCCATTCATCCTTAAACAATGTCTTTTTTCTAGCTTTACAGCAAAGTCTCCATTGTCATGATGTCCTGGGGGAACACAGCTAACTGCCCAATAAGTTTATGAGCTAAAATATGTCTCTTTTTCATTGCAAAACACTTTTTTTCTTGTCTCAAGGCACTTCCTCTAAGCATGATAAATCCAATTCATTCTATATTCTGCACCAAAATTTGAATCGAGTTTCCTGCCTCCTTCACCACATTACACAGGCTTTCTGGACAACAGGTAATATCTTCTTTAAACATTCTTTTTCACAGAAAGCCTCCTGAGCCTGTCATACAGGCAGCATTTCTAAGTTCACTTTAAGAAAAACCTCACGCTTAAGAGTGGGGTTTAACCATATGAGGAAGTTCCTCTGAAGGCCGGTCTTTTTTTTTTTTGTCTTTGGTAAATAGGATTTGGTTTAAGATGTACTTTAAGTTAAGCATTACTTAAATGCTTTGTTGAACTGGGGCCTGAAATGGCACTTTAATTTCCTTAACAACTCTCAATATACCACTACTAGAATAAATGTAGAAAAACCAGACTTTCTGAAAAAATGTGTCTCAAGGGCATGGGTACAAGCAAACTATAGAGAAGTTAAACAATACCAAATTATAAATCTCATATTTACCAACACTTATCCATCTGTCTTACCAGTATGCAGAGCAGGTCTTGTTCAAAGACCGAGATGTTAAACCTGGAAATGAATACTTGCCTTTTAGTCCCCTCCTACACTATGGTATTCAGTTTCATGTATAATTGATGGACTGAAATTTTAAGATAGAGTAAATAAATTATGAGTATTCAAAATACAGTCCTTCTGCCAATAAACGCTTTTATTCTTCACACTGACTCAGTCACCTCTTGTACTGCGATCTATATTTATAGGAGCAGTATTTTCTGTGATTTTTGTGGTATATGCTTATTAAAATGATTTCAATGGAAAACATAACCATGATTTTGTAATAATCAAAACACAGTACAGTTTTGTATGGGTATTTTTCCTGCATTCAATTGAGGCATAAGTGTAAAAGAAAGGCATATTAGTTGAATACCAGCATTTTATATGCAATTGCTAGTTCTTGCACAATAGAATTCCCGAGAACTGTGCTGTAATTCTTTCCTGCAGTGAAACACAGGGGTGTCCACATTGACATTCTTGAATTTTCTTACACGATTAAATTATAAGACTGCTTGTACTATGAAGAAAGATTGGGTTATGAATTTTGTGAAGTGACAGATTCTGTTATATAAACCACTGGTGAGTCTGGGAATGCCATTGAACATTTTCAGCTTCGGAATTAATTTTATTCTCCTTCTTCCTATGAGGAAATTAAAACTGTTCACAGTTTTAGTGGTAAGGAGTGCAGTTTCCATGACAAAGTCACATCCCTAGGAAAACCCCCACGTTCTTCTTCCAGCCATGGGAGGACAGGGCCATGGGTGTACAGAGGTATGATTCTGTCCTGACAGCTGTGCACCTGTTGTGAGTTATTGAGAAACTCAAACAAGTATCCTAAAATTAAAAGGCTGCTCTACAAGATAGCCACAGCATGCTGCTTGTAAAGGCCAGGCTAATGGACTTGGAAAGAGAATAGAAGAAACTGGTTTTGTGGAATGCATTATAAGCTTTAAAAAAAAAAAAAAAAAAAAGCCGATCTTTTCTCCCATTATATGTAAGTCTTTCAGGCCAGGCTAATGAGAGGGCTAGTCAGGTATGTTCACTGTCCTTCAGCATTACAGACGTGGCATCAGTGGCATCAAAAGTGAACTGTGAGATAACTGTCTGATACCACCTATAAAAGTTAATATCATTCTTATACAAACTAATTCATTCAGTGACAATTCATAATCACAGTCTACAGTGTCCATTCAGGACTTCATAAAATAAATAATTTGAGCAGTAAGAACTCTTCTATGGACAGCAACTTTCAATAAAATGAATTTGAACAAGAAAATGAACACATGGAAATTTATTAATAAAGAAAGAACACAAGAAATTAAAATTTATAATGGGATAAAATACAAATTCATATTGAAACATTAGAGGAAGCCAGAGTAAACTCAGGAGCAAGACAAAGATTACTCATGTTTCCTTGAATAAAAACAAGCAAGCAACCTGTGTCCCAAGCACTGCCTGATAAATTCACTCGAAGAAATAGCTTGATTTTGCCTGTCTCTGTTTTCTAAGTAAAAGCCATGAAGAACACCATTATTCCAAATTCTGCAAGTTTCATGGTCCTCTCAGATACTTACCTTCAGACTTTCAACCAAAAAAACCCGAAACGTCTCAAGAAGTTGATGTAACCTCATTATCTCTGTTCAGAATTACTTTAGATTTTACCTCCTAAAAAGGAGAAATATAGAAAATATGATGCTTCAAAGCATATCTTGAGGTCTCTGCATTTATTCTGGGCAGAAACTCCCTAGATGTACACTAGGTGATTTCTAACACCTTCTTGTCATGTCAAAGACAAGTGACAAACCTAGCCTGACCACCAAGCTCACCCATGTGCAAAAGCCAAGTCAATTTCCACATCACTTGATCCCTCTGCAAGCATCAGCATGGATGTTCACAAAATGTTCACAGCCTGCTTTCAACATCTGAACACTCTGGAAGGCAGAGTATGAACTTTTCACAACCTTATATGTAAGCTTCCATCAGTAGATGCAACTCTCAAGTAAGACAAGTAGATCTAAACACCTTAGCACTGGATTTCAGGAAGTCAGATGTGAAGAAGAGAAAAGCTCAGCAAAAGCTGAAATAAAGAGAAAGAACAGCTCTTCCTGGGATGTGTCACAAAAAAAGAAAAATCTCTTGGGAAAAAATACAAAAACAACAACAACAACAAAAACAAGAAGAAAAGTGAGCTGATATTCATTAAAAATGGAAGAAATTGCTCAACACAGTTTTACCATACTTAAACACAGTACAAATCCATTCAAGTAGTCAAAAATGGGGCAGAAAGAGGTGAGTTTAAAATTTAATCTGGCTGCTCAGATTGCAGGCAGAAAAGCCACAATTCAGTCTACACAACATCTTTAAGTTCAACCCCCCAAAAAAATCACCAAACAAGGGCAGAGATCCAGTGGAGCCCCAAGTCATGCACCAGGTGTAGAGAAGAGTTTCAGTTGCATCATACCAGGCAGTGTGTTAAGCCAAGTCACACAGAATCACAGAATGTTAGGGATTGGAAGGGACCTTGAAAGATCATCTAGTCCAATCCCCCTGCCGGAGCAGGATCACCTACACCATGTTGCACAGGAACATGTCCAGGCGGGCTTTAAACATCTCCAGAGAAGGAGACTTCACAACCTCCCTGGGCAGCCTGTTCCAGTGCTCTCTCACCCTCACTGTGAAGAAGTTTCTTCTCATATTTAGGTGGAACCTCCTATGTTCCAGCTTACACCCATTGCCCCTTGTCCTATCATTAGACACCACCGAAAAGAGCCTGGCTCCATCCTCCTGACATTTTCCCTTAATGTATTTATAAACATTAATAAGGTCACCCCTCAGTCTCTTTTTTTCCAAGCTAAAGAGGCCCAGCTCCCTCAGCCTTTCCTCATAAGGGAGATGTTCGACTCCCTT
>VYZX01010197.1:23320-34559 GCA_013401335.1 Brachypteracias leptosomus
TAATTGGTCCCTAACCCAGTCCTCATCAACCAGGGCAAACTCCTCCGTTGGCCTGACTTCCTCTGGGGCCTCAGGGGTCTGGGGCTCATCAGGACAGCCTCCAGCAGTATAGACAGAGGCAAAGAAGGCATTCAGTAACTTTGCCTGCATCAGGGTACTTGGCTAGTAGAAATATAATCCACAGTTGAAGCAGTACAGTTTTCCTTATAACACTAAAGTTGTACCCAGTATGATGCATATACACTGGCTGCATTAATAGGTTTATGTTATGGTTTAAAGTTTGGGGAAGGGGAGGGACAGGTGGAGCGGCTATTCCACTCCCCTTCCTGACACACTCTATAAAAGGACACAGGAAGTTCCGCTTGCCCCTTCCTCGCTGGGATTGTTGCTGGCTCCGGACAGCTCTGTGGCTGCTACAACTCCACGTGGCTCGGGGGGAATCCAGCAACATCCAAGGATCGGTGTTGTATATATTTGTATATATATCTTCCCTTGATGCCTTTGTATATCTCCCTTCCTTTAATATCCCTTTTGTTGCTCCCTGTTAAATGTTGTAATCTTAATTTCCCACTTTGTGTGAGGCCTTTCTTCCTCCCCTGGGAGGGAAGAGGGGAGGGGGAAGAGGGGTGAAACAAATTCTGCTCCATGGGCGGTTGCCCTGAGCCTTAAACGGAGACAGTTTAACATCAGGAATGGGTGTTTCAGCACGCTGTACTGAGGAGTGATTCTGTGCTTGCCCAGCACAGCCTATACCAGCTCCCTTAGAGAAATAGCCACTTCTCTTCCACCTGTGTGGTGTTGGTCTGATGTCAGATTTCATAACACCTCTTAGGTCCAACTTAGGTATGCCAACGCAAGATCATCATATAAGGCTGGGGTTCACACACAGGCATAGATACTGAAAGAGGCTTTGGCAAAACAATCACAGAATTCACATTTGGGCTGTGTCCTTGTACTTTCAAGCTGGGATTTTCAAAGGAGTTTGAATTTTTCTGGTAGATAAACACATAATACCCTTTACTCCTTTGAAGAGGCCAGTCTGAAGCTGTAATGAGCCCACAAATAGTGATTAGCATTTAAAGTGGTACCCTTAATAGTAAAATCCCTCTGAGTCAGATTCTACTTTTCTGGAAACAAAAAACACTATTCACATTTGCCTCTCGTGAGCCTTAATTTTGGTCTCATGCCACTAAATGAGAGGTCACAATGTATCAGCTCCAGTGAATTGCTCATAGGCTTTTCAGGTAAAATTTAATTCTTGGCATTTCATTTGCAAGCCTTCTGGAGACTGCAGTTTGCTGCTCCCTACCCTGTTCCTCTTCTAGCCTGAAGAGCAGTACCTGTTGTCAGCCAGGCTGCAGGACGCTAGAGTGATACCTTCCTAGTCCAAAGATTTGCACCTCCTTCCAGGTGGGTATGAATAACCATCTCTGAAATCTGACTTTCCCATTATGCTCAAAAATCTTCCTCCCCTCATGTGGAGCCTGACAGAGTTATGGGGCTGTGAGGGTCTTTGTGGTATGCTCTGCACTTCTCCAACCTCCTACTCGTTGAAGCCAAGTCTACGATAGTGACTTAAAAGTTCAACTCAATCTTCAGCAAAGCTTTTTATCAATAAACATACTGGGTTAGTTAAAACCACACAGCAAGGATTTATCCTGGTGTCATATTGAAGCTTAGTAAAACCAAAATAACAAATGAACAAACCTGCAGCCAGATAAAAATATCTGAACCCACAAATGGGGGAGTGTTCAAATAACAGTAAAGCTTTCATTCCCAGCTGCTTCTGTGGAAGTAGGTGTTAAGCAGAAACGCCTCATGGAAACAAACCTAACCTAGGCAGGCTCTTTCAGGAGAGTAAAGAGACAGAAAAGTCTCTTGATGCCCATGTAAACGCCATTACCTCTCTTTCTACCTTCTGCCGCAGCCCACACAAGGCATTGGTCAAACAGTTCAGAGAAAAGGCCAAGCACAGGCTTAGGAGGTGTATGCTCCCCAGAGGAGACCTACACTGCTCTGATTTTTAAAAAACATAAAGTCTCCTCCATTTCTACATTAATCTTAAAATCTGTTCCATTTTCTATACTTGACTATAGAAACTTTCCCTGAAGTCCCCAAAATAAAAATATTAAGCAGAACACCAAAGTGGTTTTAAAATACCGTAGCAGTTGAGATTCTGTCTGCCACTCAGTGGCACATAGCAATTTAAAATTATTAAAGCTCTTAAATTAAGTGCTTAAATTTGAAGGTGATCACCATTCTGAACATGTGAATTGTACAGCTATCTGAACTATCAAAGCCCTTTAATTTACTCTAAGCAGGTCATTTTTGGAAGTGATAAGGGAGCCTGTGATTGCCCAGCCTGCACCGATTTAAAGCTAGTGAAGTTTCTATTCATTCTTACAAGTACTTGAATGATTCTGGTAGCTTATAGGAAACCTGTGCTGAAAACATTCACACAAGTTGGGGGGTACATGTGTGGTTTTTTGTTTGTTTGGTTTGCTTTTAATTAGCAATTTTGCGTCAGCATTTTCCTTCAGGGATCAAGTCAAAGCAGGTGTTTTTCCCTAGTTTTTCCATGGTTGTGGCAATACAAAAATTGAACCATATGCATTTTCAAAGTCTTTAATTCACCTAATAGACAATGTACAATTTTCAAGTGTACTGAAAATTTCATTGCTTTGTTGCTACAAATTGAAACCCATACTGCTCATCTCCAGGAAGCAATTATTAATGCCTTTTTTACAATACAATAATGTCCTGCAATTTTAGCACACAGTGCCTTTTGAAAGTATTTCCTTAAATGAACTAGTAATAGCTAGTTATCCCCTGTAATATATTACTCAGTGATGAAATAGTTATATTCCATACACAAACCTTTCATAGCTTCAAGGACTGTAGAAACATGAGAGATGCTTAAACTCCAGTATGATTCTTTCTTCCACCATCCAAAGTAGCTTAGGGCCAGAATGAGGTCTTGCCAGATTTTCTTTTTGGATTTCAACAGCTTTCTACGTATTCCCAGAATTGTTAAATAGTGCACTATTTCCCACACTGCATAAAGTTCAATTAGAGACATTCTTTTTGTGGGCCTTTTTCTTGTGCTCCTCCAACTGCCCCATGGCAGAGCTGTCATGGCTGATGCTTTGCTTTGATTCACAACTCTCAGCAAACTTTTTCCATTTTTCTTTCTGAATAGCTTTAATGATAAAGTATAATTATCTGAAAACCCTAATGAATTCTGGTATTTGATATAAATTAATTCCACTTCATGTCTTGTCTTTTTAAGGCACTTTCTTTCTCTACCAGAAGTAAATTCTGAGTTGAAGATTTGTCTGCTAGCCTTCCAGTTACAGACCCTTGAAAATCAAGTCTCTTTTAAGTGGCAGCACATTTTGGCTATTTGACAGCATTTCCTTTTATACATCTGTACTGAACCATAATCTACTGCAAAGGATGTACATTACCGCTTGTATGCTCTACCTCCTAAAATAATGTGGGACCTGGGGAGTTTTTGCTGCAATATTTGTTGTTTACTCACACCGGATTTATAACCAGCTCATGTTTACGATGCTGAACAGTCTTGAACTATATGGGGGGTGATTTTTGCCATTTCAACAACTTCTGCAACCCATAAAATTTAACTATTTCCAATGTATGGCTTCTGAGTCATACAGTGCTTGTTCTATATCCACCTACATTTTTCAGCATAATGGCCAGCCAAATACCAGAGGTGAGATAATACAACCATGCTTGACATTTATCTATTATCAAATCATTCACTCAAGTTTACATTGATTTAGCTGTGCACACTGCACTTTAATGAAATTATTCTTATTGGCATACCAATCAACAACAAGATGTTTCAGAGTAATTTATAAAGAAGTCTGTCATGTGATTTCAAAAAAAGTATGAAGTTTTTTTAAGCTACTTGATGTTCTCTTGAGTGATTAGTCCTTATGTGCAAAATAGTTAACATGTCAATTTTCCAGGTCAAAATCCAGGCTTTAGCACAATCACTTCTTTCATTTTGTTTTATATTACAATGTGGAAGAGTTTGCCTGTCACTGGAAGAAGTATAATGATAACAGCTGATTAGTTTGCTAACTGCTTGATTGCTTACATCTCCATTCTTCACTATTTGCCTATAAGGCTGAACAACCCATTATTCTGGAAGGTTTTCATAGTTCCTTGCTTTGCTGAAGAGTTCAGGAATTTATCACCCATCTCATTCTCACAAGCATTTTCCCTGGTGATTTGAGCTTCACCTGGAGTTTTCTCAAGTTTATGAATGTTTATCATATCTTTCTACAGTACCTGTAAAGCAAGTGCCATAATAGCAACTTCAGAATGGTTGAAGTCTTAATCAAGTTCCGTAGTTGAGCTCGTAGAATACTTTACTACAATCCCCTTAACCAACAAAATTATCCTTGTTTTTCCTTTTATTTCTACCCACGTTTCCTCGTACTGCACTGTCCTTTGTTTTAGAACTTTTTCCTGCCTCTTTCAGAGGTATTTCTGAGGAGTTAATGCTTTTTTTTGGCTTGTTTCTTTACTGTCCCTTAGTTATGCAGACTTCAGATACACTTTTCTGAAAATCAATAACAGCTGTTGGAACATCCACAGTATGATCCTTCAAAAAAGACAATGGCACATCAGTACTGACTTGTACATGATCTGAGCTTTGACATATATAGACTCCTTTCATCAGTAAAACTGGTAATTTGTTTGTTTGATTAGCCCTTTCCTTAAGCTTTTTTTTAGGACTTGTAAAGAAGAATAGTTGGAAAAGAATTCCAAGGCTGTTTTGGCCCCACTCTCTGCATTAAGTTGAGATCAAGCTGTTGTAGACTATTCCTGGCAAAGTTTCCTTTAACCACTTTTTTAAAGCCTTTAATAAGGAGCCTTGAATGACTGTCCCAGTGTTGGAACAATTGCTCGCTATTCCTTCCTATCGTTTGAGTACGTTTTAGGAGATGAAGTTTCCTCTCAGGCCTCTTTTTGCTAAATTAGACAAATCAATTCCTTCACCTTGTTTCCATAAGCATGTTTTCTAATCCTCTTTTCCTGTTACCTTCCTCTGGGTCTATCTGGTCTGCCTATTCTTAAGCTCAGCTCCCAAAACCATATTTCAACAGTAGCTACACCAGTGCCAAGAGCAGCAGAACATTTCTCCCACTTCTGACAAAAAAATTAAAACATCCCAAAGAGTCACTCATGTTTTTGCAGATCTTCATAAAAGGGGTACAATTTTTTAATGAATTTCTTCTTCAGTCTTATCAAAGAAAAAAATATGGTTATTTCTAGTACCAGCTCATCTATACCAACTCACGTCTTCAAGAGCTGACCTAAATTTCCTTTTAGGAAAAGTTATGCCAATTAAACCAATTCCTAGTGACTCCATTTTGATGACTTCTATGACTTGTAGACAGCCACATTTAACAATGGTTTCTGCTCACTCTGAACTCTGACACTGGACACAGACTATCATTGTGTGCTCATGTTGATCTAAAATACAGGGATTGTGCTTGCTCATTGCTTTCTCCAATGTATTTTGACTGCCTCAACTTTGTTATTGCCATTATTGCAAGGATACTGACCTAGCAATGTTGTTGGAGCATGCTGATGAGTTAACTCCACAGTCACAATTGGCTCTCAGCCTATGAGTGATGATGCTGTTTCTGAATTAACTTTATGGTCTCTGAATAGTAACTATCCTGCATCCTTGGATATGTCACAGATTTTCTCATTTTTAAATTGCTTTTTGTCAGAATTGATGTTTGCATTCTCCAAGGATTTAGTGCTTGTGTTTGTCCATTTCTTTCATTACAGCTATCAACTTTTATTATTGCAACTATTGTTCTAGTGCTCTAGAAATTTACTTACATACTTAACTTCAGAAAAGACTTGTAGAAACCTGACTTTACCAATGACTCACATCAGCACTTGCAAAAATTGCTAAGTCAATTACTTTGCTTATGTGACTACCTTAGTGCATTTTTAATGTTTGACTTTATTTTGTTATTAATTTAGAGAATTATCAATCATCTGCCAGTCTGGCAGTGAAGTTCATTTCTTCTGGCATCTTTGACCTGTTAGATTTAAGTGGCCCTACTAGAGTTAAAACTCCAGCCAGCAGAGATGATAGTATCATTGAAACACAGGCTTTTTTCTCAGCGCAAGGGGTAGCCCTCAAAGACTGAAATCTCAGTCGTGGTGATTGTAAAGACTAAAATTCCTGCTAATAACCACTGCCAAGCATTTCGAAACACTTCTGCCTATGACTAATGCCTGAATACCTACTCAGGTGATGAAACCAAGGTAGCTTGGTTTAGGAAGGTGCTCAGTACTCACAGATTTCAGCAAACTTTTGAAATTAAATGAAAAGGGTAGGGGAAAGAGAGACAAACATAGTGGCATATGGTTATATAGTCTTTTCAATATAAAAATAAATCTTTGTATTAACTTAAATTCTTAAAAGGTAAGGTGACTAATTGCTTCTTTTTATATAGTTTAATTGATGGCCTACAGCCAAGAACAGATTTAAAATTAATCAAAGTTTCATAAATAATTGTGACTTCATTATGATACAACTCTGAATAATGGACTGAATAATAGGGTAATCAATTGACTGATTCTTTCACTGAATAGAATATAAAATGAAAATATTCACCTATTATTTATATTAATTTCTATTTAGATGTAATCACATAAAAATCTGACTTATTGAAACATAATGGAAAATTACAGCATGAAGTGGTCAGAGAGCATTTGTCATCCATCTGAAACTGCAGTAAGGGTGACCATAACACCTCCTCTTAGAACATGTGGCCCAGCACACATTGTGTTTCATGTGCCAATGAAAAGGTACTGACACTTTCCCAGCCCACCACTTCTTCAGGAAACTCCCTCCCCATTCTCTGCAAAAGATTCAGGGCCATACGAGCAGAACACTGAATCTGGATAATGTAGTCTGTCTACATAGGTTGTACACAGCACACTATGTCTAACACCAGCTTGTAGATTCGGGGTGGATGTAGGCAACCAATGCACTAAAGAACCTCTGCCAAGCAGAGGAGTCTTTATCCCTAGAAGATTGATACCCCTCTGAAAGTTTCGGAGCTCCCAGAAAACTTCATATAAGTAGGTTTAAGGTGCTTATTATGAAAGGTTCAAGCCAGCTTATAGTATGCAAGAGCACAGTTAAAAGTTGTTCACAAAAGGAACTGAATGTGGAGGAAGACATGAAGATAATAATGAAATATATTTATTCATCAGTCTGCATTTAAAAAAAAAACAAAAACATTTTGAATGTAGGGCATCTGTAAGTCAGGTGCTAAGCTAAGAGGTTAGCAGGCCAGCATGTTTTCTTTCACTCCTTTTGCTAGTTCTAGGTTATATTTTCAACTGTCAAGTCACATTTAAGATCAGCACTGCATATTTTCTTACCAGAAATGCAAAACAGCTTTTCTGAAATAAAAGTGCATATTTATTTGAGAGCACCCTGCATTATAGCAACAGATGAATTAAACTGTATTTAATATTTCCTGTGTTGGCTTTATATTATTTATCAAATGCTGCAATTTAGTAAAATATATATATTTTATGAGTATCTTTGAGACTATATTACCATTTCTCAGAACCCTCCAACAAGGGCTTTGTTGTTCAAAGCTGCTGTAAAGAGAGCTGTGCCAAAAGGGAGCTATTTCGACTGCACAAAAATGAACTTTACTGATCCTGTAAAAGCCATAAACACTGTTATATTTTTCTGAGTGCCATCTATGGGCACATTTGCCATCAGCTGATAATGGGAGTGTAAGTGTGTCTACGTATTGTTGTTAAAGACAATACCGCTATGCACCAAAGACTTCAGCCAACACATGCTCCAGAGTTTCCAATTCTGGAGTGCAATCTTTGCAACCTTATTGTCCTCTACTGCCATTAGATAAGTTTAATTGGTGTCCAAGACTGAAAAGATTTTTCTGGCTTTTTGTTTACACTAGGTTAAGTTGTGCCAGTTGTACAACTATACATGTGTGCCTGTCCATTCGCTCACACACAAAAAAAAGGAAAACCAGGCATGTGTATGCAAGTGAAATAACTGTGGACCTAAATAAGTGTTTTCACAAATAATATAGCAGAGTATTCAGTAAGTATCATATTTGTATAAATTCTGTGTGTATAAAAAGTACTAAGATACAAAGTAGAGCATGTGTCAATGTACAGATTTACCAGTGGGGGTACATGAACATATGACTTGTATTCCTGCTCACCTTGTCTTACAGGACATCTCTTGGAGCATGTCTTTGCTCCTACCCAGGTATATTTCTTTCCCTTAAAAACCCAGGTCTAAGAGAACAGCATACTTGCATGGCCAAGTCTTAATCCATATGGAAACAAAGCATGGCTAGTTTCTGTGCCCAGACTGAGAAGCACAGAAAGGAGAGCTCTTGCAGTCTGGTACCATAAATGTCAACAGGGTTTATTTTACAGTGGACATTAAAGAGAAGATTTTTCAAAGAAACATAAAGTCATGAGTGACCAGGGACCAAACACCTTTTGGTTTCTCTGAACAGCACAAGGTAAACCAAAACAACCAGTACACTGGCCCATACCAATTGCCACATTATAATGCTCCCAAGGCTTTGGTTCAGGAAATCAGGATGTTGTTTACAGAAACATCATTAAAGCACTTCCCTTGCTTTCCTGTAATAGACACTTTAGCACCTGGAAATCAAAGGGAAATACCTGAAAAGTCTGACCTTGAGTTTCACTAAGACTGTGCATTAGAAGCCTATTTGCCTTCCTGATCCCAAATGCACATGCCAGGGCTTCTTTGACTCATTGGTAACAAATGAGACTGCAAACCCCTAAATCCTCTGCTGCTTCATGAGCCTTCCTGCAGAAACTTCCTTCTCCTTCCTACTAATAGGAATTTAACTATCATCTGTCACACATTTTTAAGAAGCTCGAGTCCTTTACACTGTTTAAATATTTGGACCCTTATACCTGCTGCGATGCTGAGAATATCAAATGGGACTCCTGCCCTTAACACCCACAAGTGACTCACATACATGTTTCCCTTGGCTCAGACTGTGCTCAGGCCCATCTGTTTGAAAGCACCAATCCTGCTTGCTGGTCCAATGCTCACACAGCAATGCCAAGGAACAGGAACACTATGCAGGATAACACTTGCTCACATAAGGCTGTAAAAGTCCTTTCCTTTGCTTCAACTCCTGCAGTCACCCCATGTCGCTTCTGCTCAAAGTCTTGCTGAAAAAGGGTTCACATCTGCTCATTGGAAGTATGCTGCCATGGAAGTGAGATATGGTCCAAGAGAGTTCCAGCTATACATGGTGGCTGTTGCAGATGAAGCCTGTCTTCACAAGGTCACCCAAGAGCTCATGCACATAGCAGAAATCTGTAGCTCAGGAAACAAAAAGTTATTCTACTGTGGACAAATCTCCTTCACATTTGAAGGAATTAATGTAGTGGAGGTGCCACAGGGACCTTCACACAGCTCTCCACACACATACTCGAGTCCTAAAATTCTAATGAAAGACACAAGTCAGAAACAAAGGACTCTGAGTAATGAAATGATTAAAGAGAAAATACAGTTGAGAACTCCTGGAACACATTATAATTTAATATCTCATTATTTACTAGGCACATTGAACATGACATGAATTTCCCTCAGCTCCATCAAGCCCACTTCATATTCCACAGAGCCTATGCTTCTGTATCTCACCCAAGTTGAGATGAAATTTTCTTGTATATCAGACAATGTACTAGAAAGTAGCCTACACTTTGATAATGTACAATCTGAATGTTCCCAACAGTCCAACTTCCATATCGTTTAGAGAATTTGCACTCACATATTTTCAATGCATAATGAGTGGTTTTAGCAGTTCATAATTATTAAGTAGTTATTTTACATGCCCTTTTGACTGATAAATAATACCACAGAGAAAAAAAAAGGAACCAAGGGTTTGAATAAATGATTCTGAATAAACCCAGAAGTTCTTGTTTCAAATCTGCATTATCATGTTGGTTCAGATCTGTAGGCTTAGATCTGAACCATTGTGAACTTCGGGGACATTTGAAATTCAGCTCTGAATCCTGACCTGGATTTTCTAAATGACCTTTGAAATTTGGAACTAAATCCAAATGTTGCAGAGTCTCTACCTGGAAGCCATTTGCTGATGGATTTTCATTCAGTCTAATGTAGGTGTCAAATTATGCTGGGAATAAGTCATTTTCAAGAGATCCGAGGTCTGGCATACAGACTACTGCATCCAGCAGGCTTAAATGGAAAACAAAGGTTCTTCATTTACCTCTGAGGCTTCTGTCTGATTCATTTTGCTTCTCTGGTTTGCATTTATTTGATTGTTTGTGCCAGGTATAATGGAGAAAATGCAGGAACTGCTAGGAAAAGCTGTAATCTGCAGCGCTCTGAAGCAATCCCTCAACCACAATGGCCTCTTAAAGACATCTCTGAATTGGAGCAAAAAGGAGAGATGGCACCTCCCAGCTGGATGGGTCTTTGCAGCTCACCCAGATGACAGCAAACTAGTCTTTACTGGCCAAGACTGAGACAGCTGTAACTTTTTACAAAGCAATGAAGCACAAACTTAACTTTCTCACATATTTAAACTTAAGAATGCACTTAACTGCTCTGCTGAACATGAACAGGCACAGCCATCTGCTACGCTGCTCTGCGGACATAGGGCCAGTCACTCTCAGAGCACTGAAAGCTTTTCAAAAACTCCTGAAAATGGGAAATACAAGAAATACTATTTATTGGGTAACTACTCCAGTGTCAAGAGATGGCAATTAGGAAAACGTACCTTTTGCAGTCTCTGACAACATCTACACTACGACTCCAACAATACTCTACCCTTTTCTGTGAAGGTAGACATTCAACGTATCTTGGTAAGTTAGCAGATTTTTCCCAAGTAGAAACTTAATAGAAACAGCATCACAGTAGCCCTCTATTGAATTGTACTATAACATAACTATATATAAATATAATTCTGAAAAGCTGGCTTGCACTTCTTATTACTATTTGTCTTGATTACGCAGGGACATATGCAATTGAAATAATAACAAAGAAATATATTTTACGAATACACAAATATTCAGAGGCAGAAGTCAGTTACCTTTTCAAATGTCTATCTGTTGCTTTGGTAATGTGTTGAAGAAAATAAACGAAGATTTAAAAAATCACAGAATCACAGAA
>VYZX01010227.1:0-34215 GCA_013401335.1 Brachypteracias leptosomus
CATTCTATGATTCTATAAGTGAGTGTAAGATGAGAGCTAAGTATTGCTTTAAGGCAGGCTCTAACTCTTCTAGTATGAAGGCAGGTAAAGCCAGGTGGCAGAGATCAATCTTTCAGGGCCACCCCACCATTCCTTGAGCAGGTATTTTCTGGGTCTTCTACTTGCTCTTCTGCATACAGACCTGGACATCTTTAACTTGGAGAAATCCAAGATGGTTTTAGCTGAGGATGGAACAATGCTGTACCTCCGCTGCATCAGATTTGTATGAAGGAAGATGGAGTCCAACACAAGACAGCTACCTGGGGAGGACACCTTCTTACCTTGTATTCCCTGCCAGGCCCAGCCCAGAGGTGGATAAAGGATATGGTCCTGGGCAGGCATAAGAGACAGGAGGAGGCTAATAGGGACCACTTTCCTTTCTTGGGTGATTTATTTTACCCTCTCCCACCTTGGATCCAAGATGAATATGAGCAGGCCACTCTCAGATGAGTGCATTCCCTTCATGTTGTGTTGTTGCTGTGTTTGTGTCAGTGGGAAGCCCTACTGACCAGCTAGCCCCTTTGCCCTGTGCTGCCCTGCTAAGCCTGACCTATGCAATGCCCAGTGTGGAAGGAGATCATTGCTTCTTTACTGTGGGCCTCATTAACCTGGGTGGAGAACCACCGATGCTGGCACATAGCATGTAATTTCTAGGTATTTTGTTCTTTCTCTCTTTATGACCCACTGTAATACCAGTAATACTACTTGTGACATGGAGACACACAGCCTGCAGCAAAAGTCCTAATGGCTGTGTTAATGAAAGGAACTCTGTGATGGCTGTGTTTGGCCTCCTTGGGGTTAGAGGCAGCAAGTCGTGTTGCTTTTTTCTTGTGAGCAAGCTGCTCTGCCCTAATTCAACTCCTGAGTTTGGGATTAAGTGCTGGAGTATTTTTTATCTATAAAAAGCCAAAAATAATGAGTGAGATTTCTAAGCAAGGCTGAGTTATCAACTCCAGTAACTTGCCTCCCCTAATTATTGATGCATTACTTAGATAAACATCTCTTTCTTGTAGAAAAACAGTCTTGTCCCACTTGCCTAGAAAAATTGTTCCTTCTTCTAGTCTCTGTAAATAACCTCTTTCAAGGCTCCCTTTGCCTGGAGTTGCATTGAAATGAGTACTGATAATAGGCCTCTGTTTCTGCTTTACTTGTTCTTCCCTCAAGCCCTAGAAAACTTGCTTTTCTTGGTACTGCAAGATGAGAAGTTCCCCTGTTAATACAATGTGTCTTGCCAAAATTCAGGAGGCAGTGCTGCTCTCCACGGTAATGAACTGCAAGTCTGTGCTAATAGCACAAGGGAAATTTTCAGCAGTACTTGTCAGCTACCTCTGCGTCATGATGCCATCACCATCTCTGTCCTTCCAATCTGAGTCCTGGTGCAACAAGCACAGCTGAAGGCTGAACTACTTCATCTACCTGTGAATGAGCTAAGGTTAACACAGGTTGAACATGCTGAGCAGCGTACAGCTCAATTAAACAAACCAATGGGCTAAGGTGGAGGCTGGGAGCAGAACAGACAAGTTTTGCCACTGTGCTCCTCAGAGTAATATCTAGAGTGGTACTAGGCAGCAAAAGCTATGAGATACACGTCAGCACTTCTGCTACAACACAGGAGTGACTGTAGTGCCTGAATAAACTGCAGGTAGACAGATGAATTGAGTGGATGTCCAACATGAAGAATGTTTGCAAGTGGGCTTGGCTTACCTGGAGATTGTAACTCACATCAGTGCTCACTCCCTTTTACGAAAAAATAAAGGCTTCTTTTTTGCTTTCTCATATCTACCCATGTGGGACTTATTCTTCCAATAAAGAGTAAAACTAAGCAATGTTGGTGTCTTGTAATATGCCCACTCTATTTCAGAAAATGCTCTGAAATGGTGCTCTCTATGATTCCTATTGCAGAGAGATCTCTCTTATAATGTAATGTTATCAAAACCAGAACAACCAAAATTCTTCTCTAAGTTAGGAAGCCTATACAACTCCATATGAAGGTTTTTGTCAAGGTTTAGGGTCAGTCCACTAGAGTTATATCACGTGCTCTCTGTTATCCCCTCTTTTCCCCCAAAAAAGGAGAAGAGAAAGGAGATAAGGGAGAGAGACTTATGGATCACTTTCTGCACCCCTTGATGTGGTACACGAGATCTAGCAGTGACCTTGGTCTGCACACCAATCCTAGGTAGTAACTCTAAACATCAAACGTTATCACTATTAGAAGCAGACACTGCCTGTGAAAGTATGCAGTGAGCTTCAGAAAGTACCGTGAGTTAGCAGAGACTCTGCTGAAAAGTAAAATCACTGAATAGAACTATTTGGTTCTAACACAAACCTGGACACTTTATACAGAGTCTCTTGGCTAGTACAACTAAAAGAAGGTGATTATGCAGCAAGTTCCAGTCTGGAGAAGAAGTCTTATCAGTAAGTGCTTGAGTGATTCCAAGTGGCTCCCTCCTGTAATGACACAAAAATAACAAGACCTGCCTGAACTAGAAAGAATTCTGACTCATTATCACCTTCTGGGGAGAAGGAATACACCTGGTGTAAAGAGTATCCTCCCAGCAGGCTCAGATGGCTTGATACCAGGAAATCCGTGAGTCAGAGAAATGTTAGGCAAATGGGCTTCATCATTCACTGGGAGGGCTTCAAATATCAATACTTACCAATGGGATTCCTGGTATTCTGCAGTCCTGCACTTCCCCACTTTTGCTTGGAAGCTACTGATATCCCAGCAGTTTGAGGTAGTCACTCTCGAATAACTTTGCTTTTTAAAGACACCTGTAGTGTATCAGAACAGAATTTTAAAAGTAACTTCTAAAAGAGAACATCTATTCATAGGAAGTCTGGCATAACAGTGAGCTCTTCCACCAGACTTTACAACATCTGCACAATCTCCAACTTTATATTACCGTGGTCATGCTATGCTAGGTTAAGCAAATTGTTATTTCTAGACCTGTTTATCAAGTGGAGATTCAATTTGCTTAGGACCGGACAGACTGGAAGCAGCAGAACTTAGGTTTGAATCTAGGTATTTCCAGCTCCAAGTGCCAAAAATGTGTGGTCTATAAGCCCGGGAGATTTTCTTCACACTTGGTGACAGGTAGCTGCAGTAATCACTGTTCAGCTCTAATGACAAGGTAGACTCTTGCATTTTTGCCTTATCCATCAGGTAGCCTATCTCAATAGAGACAAGTTACACAGGCAGCAGGACTTACAAGGAAGGATGAACAAAAAACAGAGTTGTTTTAATTTAGAGAAGAGGAGACTCAGAGATCATATGATACTTTTTACTGTCATTACAAGAGTGCTTCAAGAAAGAAAGGTGTAATCTGTCCATGGTGGATAAGATAAAAACAGGCTGGAGCTACAGGAAGGGAAATTTAGATTAGATATTTTCTACTTGTTAAGATAGTGAAACATTTGCCTGGGAGAAAGTAGGATATCCAGACCTGGAAATAATAGTGATGGATAAATGTTGTTCATACATTCACACAGCTGGTGTGGGCTAGATTAGCATTTTTAACCTGTGGAAAGTGAACCACGGAGTAACAGTCCATGAGACATGCAGGGTCCATGCAGTGTGAAAGGGCAGTGGTAAAACAATATAAAGAAACCCCTCAGTCCACAGCCAGCAAGGATGTGGCAAATCTCTGCCCTCTGCTCTGAAGGGATTATTTGATATGTTTTTGAGGCAAAACCAGTAAAAATACCAGTTTTTAAAGTGGTAATACTTTGGCCAAATGCTGAGTAATGTACTTATGCATTACCATCCTTCCTAATTGCCATCAAGTTCTGAAGTACTAGGCTTATAGCCTACATTTTTGACTACCTTTCTCTTTGGTAAGCAGGAGCGCTTCCCTCTGCCAGCAATAAAAATGAAGGAGTCCTCTATTAGAGCTTGCAGAATTTCAAAGGGACCAGCTGTGGTGGTGTTGAATTACCAAGAAAACTATGGCCTTGGTTGTCTGCTAGTAAGGCATATGCATTACAAGGCATTTCTACCAGTGGTAACAAAAAGTACAATGTTTTGTGAAGCCTTAATTTCTACAGATTCACTTTTTTGGCCCTACATCATACACTCCTATCAGTATTTACCATGTCTCATTTGTGTCATGGTGGATACGTCTGGAAGGCAAAAAAGTGCCTAGATAAGTGGACCACTTGCCAATGCTAATGGCTGCCCAAAGTGATGTGCTTCTCCCCGTCTTCTCTTGGAACAAGCATTAATAAAGTGCTGATTTCCATTAATCTATTTTTCCCTGAGACCTCTGTCCTACTTTTGTTTGAAATTAGCTAACCGGTTCAAAAGATATTACGGGAAGCAGACAGATGAACAAACAGATAACAGGTAGCATAACCCCATAAACTCTTGTTTTCTTAGAAAATCAGGCTAAAATGAGCACTGTTTAATCAAATTGTTTCCATCTGTGAGTTGGTCAAGTCAGGCAGTAAGGAAAATCCTGCACCTCAAAAATTAGGGGGCCAAATCCAGCAGACATCTTTGGAGGAGACAGTGAATATAAAATCCCTGTCCAGGCTGGTCCAATTGAATCCTCATTGTTCAGCATGGCTCTCAGTACTGCTTCAGCAGACTGTGGTCACAGGAGATGAAGACACCTTTGTAGCTGAAGAATGGGACTGAGTTCAGAAGAGCTGGGGTGGGTGTCCATCCGTAATGGTGCCTTCTTTTGGGAGTAGAGGGAGAAGCTAAGGTGATGAGTTAAAGGATATAGCAAGGGAGGAACCACAGGATCTCAGTACCAAGTATTGCCTTCCAGGACACATTTATTGCTTTCCTGTCCTGGTTTGCGTTAGAACTAAATAGTTCTATTCAGTGATTTTACTTTTCAGCCGAGTCTCTGCTAACTCACAGCACTTTCTGAAGCTCATTGAATGTTTTCACAGACAGCGTCTGCTTCTAGTAGTGATAATGTTTGATGTTTAGAGTTACTACCTAGGATTGGTGTGCAGACCAAGGTCACTGCTAACCCTTGTGTACCACATCAAGGGATGCAGAAAATGAAAAGCCGCACCTGTGGGGAGGAGCGGCCAGGACAGGTGACCCTAAACTGACTAGCAAAGTATTCCATCCCATATATGTCATATTCAGTATAAAGCTAAGGGATCATGACAGTCAAGCCTTCTCCCTTCTCTTCCTCTTCTTCAAAGGCCAGTATCTAAGGAGGACTCCATCCATTCTGCCTTTGGTCCTGATTCGTATGTTCCTGAACCCAGTCCCAGAACCCAGCTCCTGAACCTGGTTCCCCTCTGCTGCTGAGCCTAGTCTGGGACTTCCCCAATGTCTGCTCCACAGCATCAGTGGTGATGATGACATAACTGCCATCAGGGGGTTGGGTTCAACACTGGTTTTGTATATATTCCATTTTATTATTTTTATCTTCATCAAAGCTGGTTTAGTTTTCTTTTCTAATCCAGAAGTCTCTCTCTCATTCCCTTCCTCTCCTGTTTTGGAGAGGAGGGGGCCAACAGTGATCCATAAGTCTCTCTTCCTTATCTCCTTTCTCTTCCAGTTTTTGGAGGATAACAGAGAGCATCTGTTATAGGTCTAGCAGACTGACCTTAAACCTTGACTCTTCCTTATCATGTGATTCATAGCAAAACATCGGCTTTTAAAAAAACATTGCTCAGCTTGAACTGGGAATTTTTTGGGCAAGGAACAATGTTTAGAAAGCATTCTGCACATTTTGGTCTCTCCTATAGGGTTGTAACAATAGTTATATTAATATTTTGGTTTGGTTTCTACTATACCTTATTTACTGCAATGTGCTTTGGTCTTTGAAATCATTCCACTGTGTTAATCTTCACAATGGCTTTCATTCTCCAGTCCACTCCAAGGGTATGAGGTTTTCCCCATCGTTGTCTAGTCTGTCACTGGAACGTCATTTGAATTACACAGTGCCATCCCCTAAGCATGATTCCAGGTCATGTGGGGATTTTTTGACCGGTGGCTTGTCTTGCCATCTTCGGAGAATATCTTGGTATCTTGAGATCCATTAGTCATAGACAACAGGTTGTGTGGTGTGCATATACTACTATCTCCCAGATCTTCTGTAGGCTCTGATCTACAGGAAGACCCATGCTTGTGGTGGCCATTAAGACAGAAAATATCAATCTGTTCACTTTCACTACCTCCCTCTACTGTATGTTTAGCCACACATATTGGCCAAAGTAAATTGCTGGAGTCTATGCCCAACCCCTGCCAATTCTTGTAAAGTATCCCTTGGATCCCAGAGATCTTATGGCTTGATTAAATTCAAACATGGCTTTCTAAACAGAGAAAAGAAAGGATCTTTAGAAATTTATTTTTGTGAGGTTACCTTGGTGCATATAGCACAAAGCTTCTTTCCATGTGTTTGAATGTTTTATATTCAGAGGACACCCTTGGTGATGTACCTGCCAATCTTCACGCTGCATCAAGTGCAGCTGTATGGCTTGAGACCCATAGCCTTGATACAAAGATTGCCTTTGCAATGTTCACATTGCATTCCAAAGAATGCATCCCCTGCAGGAAATGCAGAGAGGATGCAGGAAATGCAAAAAGGATTCTTGTCATGCCACCAGATGATATGGTAATTTTGGGTCATCATAAGCCTGCAGTATTTGTTGTCTTTGGAGATCAAAGCCATTATTTAAGCAAGTCCATTATTTAAGCAAGTTATTTTAGCAATGATCACATTCCCATTATGGGAAGTAGAAGGGTTTTCCATTTCTCTTGACTGTTGCTAACCTCCAATGCAAATACATCCACCTCCCATACGTATGTCTAAAGAACTGCTGCATAATGAGGTCTTTGGAAAAGCTGAAGCTTTATATTTTGCCTAGAGAAAACAGTGATCTTCTGTTGGTATCAAGGGACCTGTTACAACATTGACAAAGACTGATCTTCAAAAAGAGGCAAAAATCTCTCATCCAACTCTGATAATCCCCTCAAATTCAAATCCAAGATGTATATCAGGTTTATTTATCTGAGGCTACTGATTGAAAGGTGTTCCTATTCAAACTGGAGGAAGGAGTAACAAACCTGTATGCCTCAGAATATCATTCTTTTTCTTTTTCCACCCAGTTCCAACAGCTCAAGCTCAGGCAACCTGGGGAAATACAGGTCCTCTTTGAGGGCGCAGTTCAGCAAAACTCACCCCTTAGGCAGCTGGGCTGGCTGGCTATTCTGTGACTCCTTCAGATGTGGTAAATGCACTAGAGCTCATGCTTCAACACTGTGCTTGACCAGCATCTAAAAATGTGAATGTGCATCAGAGATATTTGTGTCCCAGTTTAATAAAGCAGCTGTGTGCCTGCCTAATTTCACAAATGTGGCTATCTTCAGTGGGACTGAACCATGTGATTAGTAGTGACTGAGAGGCGCCAACCTCGAAAGGTAGCTGGTTTATTGCCATGCAAAGAGCAGCCTTTTCATATTGACTGTGACACTCACGTGCATCTGTGGTTTGATCATGTCATTTAACTTCTCTACCTTGGTTGTTTCATCTGAGAAGTCAGATTGCTAGGGTTTGCCTTTTAGGCAGGTGATGTAGGAAGATTAATTCATGAATTGCACCCTGGACTTCAGAGTCTGTTAGTATGAAAAACTATAATTAAGAATTGTTTGTCCTGCACTTGAAACCACTTGCACAACAGCCTTGTCCAGAGCACAGCTGACTGTTTGCTGCTTAAAGCAGTAAAGGTTGAATATGCTCAGCAGGATCAGAATCAGACTAAAAATTTACTTCTAAGACAACCATTGGAAGTCTGAAGCTTTTAGAACCAAGGGAGGCTCCAAAGGCCAAAGCAATCAGTGGTGGCTTTCCACTGACTCCAGCAGGCTTTGAACCAAGCTTGTATCTCCCACAACTGTCTCAGGTAGTTATCACATCCATACCATACACATTTCTTCATCTGCTTCTCTCAGACAACAGGAATCCAGCGAGCTTTTCAATCCAGGAGATGAGTCTTTTTGACATCATGGAAAGGGAAGAAAATAGCATGTTATTTTACACCAGCTATCAAAAATCTATCATCCTAATTTAAAAATAGAAATGGAAAAGAATTGTGAAGGATCAGAACATATAGTTGTGGGAGCAAGCAGCTTTTTCCTTTGGGCTGAATTTGGACTTGGAATTGATCTTGAGATAGCTATGGAGTTATAAGGCTGGTTTGATGGAGTGGTAAAAAGTTGGAAATAGAATAAAGAAGGATTTTTGGATTTGAGGTAGTCTGGAGTAGCACATCTATAGATGCTGGATCCACATGGAGATAGTGAGTGATAGAGAGTGGGAAATGAGGGGCAGTGCCCACCAATGCCCTTGGTTGTTCAGATAAAATCCACTTTGCAGGAAACTGGATCTCCATGCTATAGTATTATATAGTCCATTTCATCCCTTCTGCATTCCTGGTGAGGATTTCCTGGAAGTAAGGGGAAGGTTATTTAGGGTGCAGAGGAAGATAAATGGAAATGGTGAAAACTGCTGAGGGCTATAGCACAGGAGCAGGCAGGAGCTGTTTTATCCAGTTGCTGATGGAAAAGTAAGGCTGAGGTAAAGAGTAGGAGAGCAAAGGTGATAGCAGCAATTAATCTTGGAGGAAAAATGTAGAAGAAAAGCTCAAATGAAAAATGATACTTCTTGAGTAGAGCATTCTGTACAGGGTGGACCTGGCTAGATGTGGCATTTGGCACAACTTAGGCAGGAATCAGAGTGAGGTGGTGGGAATTTGCTACAGCTTTCCTGCTGCTTCATGTAATGTTGAATGTTGAATGTTGAGTTTGTGTACCCATCTCACTGACAGAGGGTTGGTCCCTGGCCTGGGGCAGGGTGAGAATGAACAATTAGCTAGGGAAAGAGCAATAATAAGAAGATAAATGTTTACTGGGGAGGTAGGGAGCATGACACTGGGGATGTGTGGCAGTGGGGCTGGGATCCTTCCCCAAGGCAGCAGCAGCAGTATACAGCAGAAGGGAAGGGGGATTGAAAGCTCCTGTGTTGGGAGTCTGGGTTAGAGTGCTGTAGGAGGCCAGGGCTGTGAGGAGCAAGAAGTGGGACTGGTTGTGAGGAAGTGAGGTGGTACATGAGAGTGTGGAAATTTAGAGGATGCCTGCTGAGGTTGACATTTGTGGAGGGAAGAGAGAGCGAGGAAGAGTTTGAGAGGAGTTCTGGAGTCCTACTTTGGAGGGGAGCAGAAAACTGTAAGAGATTTACATGAGAAGAGAGGACAGGAGTCTGCCTGGTAGCCTGTAGGGAATGCCAGGCACATACTCCTTGTCACCTGATGCAAAACTGAGTCTCCCTTCTCACTCTGTCCTCCTAGGCACCCTGGGGCTCTTGCTCCCCTAGAGCTTTCCAACTCTTCAGATGACTGTTCAAGGCTGATGTTAGCCCAGGAGGCTGCGCAGCTACTGAAGGAGAAAAAGCCATACCCCCTCACTCCTAGTGACACAGCCCTCTGTGCTGCAAACTATGGCTGTTACCATAATGCTGCATTGGAAGAGCGGCTGTCTCTGTTGTCACACTCCAACCGGACACATGATACCTCTGGCTCAAGTCTTTTTCACCTTTGGCTCCTGTTCTCTGCTATGGGAACAAACAGTGTCTTCCTTTGTTTAGAAAATCTTCCAAGAGACCTGCCTGCAAAGACCTTCCACTTCTGACCAAAGTTGGTATTGATCTGTTCATGTTTGCTGGGCTTGCTCTGTCCCAGTGAAATGCGCTTAACTGCCGCTGTTTAACCTTCCACTACATCATTTGTGACTAATCTGTGTTCACTGCCTGGGAGATAGCTGGGGAGGGATATGGGTGAACCTGGCTGTTTTCAGTTCTTGTCAGTGCCTGATGCAGCTTTCTTGAAGCAGATCTTGTTAGTACTTTTCTTCTTAGAGGTATTGATTCTCTTTCTAGCTGCGGCACTTCAGGCAGTGGCTGCTGTATGAACGTGCCAGAGTTGCAGACCATAATGTTCTCATTTTGGGGAGGAGAGTGGGGCAATGTGCCTTAACGTTTGCCTGACTCTGAAGGCTGCTTGTTGCTTGTCAGTGCAGCCATAGTTGTACCTGCAGCAGTCCCCTCTGACTTGTTTTTTCCAGACACTGGCAGGATGTAAAAAGCTGCTATTTACCCTACCAAAAAAAAAAGCCTATTGAGTAAATATTCCCTTCCCCTCACCTCTCACTGGCTTGGTATCTGGTGTGCAGTCTCAGTCCAGTCTGAACCATCTATATCAGGAAAATGAAGACATACACATGAAAGGGGGAAAACTATACAGGGGACTGTACAGGAGGATGCCAATGTCTAAGGAAGCCAAAACCACAAAGCCACAATATCTTGGCTTGAAATGTGTGCTCCCCTTGATCATAGCATACCATACAGTTGCAGTATTTGGCATCTCCTTTTGGAAGTTGAGATCAGAATGATTTATGTGGGACTCACTGATTTCCCTAGAAAGGATACCATTTTGTAGAATCCCACACGTTATTCAGATGGGGAAAAGATTACTTGGAGCATTTCTGTTCTGCTCAAATACAGTGTGCTCTCCTCACCTGTGTGTTTGATTGAGTGCACTTTTGAACACTTCTGCTGATGTTCATTCAAAACACTCTTTCTTCTTGAGGTTGTTAGTGTAGGTGGGCTACTTTGCTAGTGAATCCATCAGGTTATCATGTCCAGGCACAAGGCAGAGGCAGCAGAGGAGCCATTGAGTCTAGAGCAAATGAGGCTCTGAGAGGAAGACACCTAAGAGTAACCATGCTTAAGCTGAGGTTTTACAGACTTATTTTTAGATGGCCTTTGATTGATAAATCTGATTCATCAAAGCAGTGTTGACTTGATGAATATACAGATGGATGCTTCAGTCTGAGAGAGGAAGGTTTCTCTTTCCTTATAGTCTTCCTTTGCTTTTCTGCTAGACACTGTATCCTCTGGGACAGAGCTGAGGAGCCATGCAAGTCAGATTTGACTTGTGGGGCTGGTGAAGCTGGTTTGATGCAATGCTTTGTGCTAGAAGCAGTGAAAAAGCCCCTTTCCTCATACCCTTCCGAAAGCCAAATCCCTCCTTGCCATACGGATGACATTGTAAAGAAACCAACCTGTCATTCTCTCCTTTACCCTTTGTATGGCAAGTTGGGGGAAGGGAAGGTGTCTTGATGATCTGATCCCTAGAAACCTCCTTCATTAGCACAGGTCTGGCCACAGAAATGGCACTGAGCTCCTGGGAACTGGCTGAAATTTGCTTTTCCCCGCCTCCACTGTTGGTGTTTCCATTGCTGGAGCATACTCCTAAACCTGGCCTCTTGCTTCCAAGTCAGAAGTAGGATGGAGAGCTTTCCATACCCTATCTCTAGATAGCTGGGTTGCACCCTTAGTGCTGGGCAGCATCAGGTGCAGAATTCTGTAGGACCTGTCAGCCCGGTAGTAACCAACTATTTCTCTGTCACTTTTGGAGATGCTTGGGAAGAACATGGTCAGCCGCAACCTGACTGGGACCCTCCCTTGGGTTCTTCACTCTGGAAGGGTCCCTGGTGTGTAAGTGCCCTAGTGTCTAGTAGGGCCCCTAGGTGACACCATGAATGATGCACAGGGCTGCCACTTTTGGAGGGAGTTGGCAAGGAAACAATTTAATGACCTGTTCCTGCTGTTAAGATAGAGGAGGTGAAAGCAGAGACCCAGGAGGTAACCATGAGCCTGCTAAAGTAGGGACATTCAGCAGTTTTCTGTGTCCATCAGTTTGGCTTGGGATAATAAGGAGATTTCTTAAGATGCCCAGTAGGGAAGGTACCTTTGCTGTGAAGTCCCTGTTTTTTGGAGATAAATGTCAAATCAGAGATCCCCAAAGTCTGACGGGTGGAAAAATCTCAGAGGAAAAACCTCTGAGATTTCCCATCAAATGTTCTAATTTTGGCCAGTTACAGGGCTCCCCAGGCAGGGAATGTTGATCATTTCCTTTCTTCCCAAGATGCATGTCAAATGGAGGAGGGAGTGAAGTGTAATCTCTGGAGACAAGAGATGGAGGGTCTGGAAAAATTATATTTCCTGGAGTCCTCGGCTTGACAAGACTCTAGAGAAACATCAATGGGGGAAGTAGCAAGATAAGAGTCCTTTAACCCTTAAGAGGGATGTTTCCAGTGGCTTTGGGTGTGAAGCCAACCCAGCCTGACAACCTGCGAGGAAGGATCATGTGAGGAATGATGATATTGGCATGGTTTGCAGCATACGTCTCCTCACAGCAATGCCAGCTCACTAGCCTGTGTGTGCACTAATCCATCCCTTGCCATGGCTGCCACCCTGGGCATTACTGTAATGAGTTACTCGTGCTATCTTACACTTCTTAAGAAATAATAGAAAGGTTACACCCCTACACATGCCCAGTTGTTTCCCAGTCTGTACTTTACCTCCAAATGTGCTGTTCCCCTTGTGCAGCAACTTTTCTATCTTTAATTCAGAAAGAAAGAGTTGTGATGGTGACTCTTTTTCTGAGTAAAACAAGAAAAAAAACAGTTTTACCAGCTGTGTCCAGAAAAATACAGTCACACAGAGGAAAATCCAATAAATGCAATAAATGATTAACTCAGTCTTTTCATCTGTGGATAATAGTGTTCTGGTTGGGATTTTTATTATTATAATTTATTTTTTTAATTACTAGCTGCCTTCTCCCTCATGGAAAAAAAGAATCTCTGTTTGATTTGAAATGCAATCTCCTGAGCTGTTTTCTGGTGAGTACCTGGATGATGGCTTACATGTGGTTTTCTGCCATTTGAATGAGGAGGAATAAACTGGAAGTGAGTTTCCTGTACTCTCATCCCTGTAAGCACAGAATAATAGGCAAGAAAGCACCTTTCTAAGCAAAAGATTATAGTTTATGTATTGGTTATTTTTTACAGACCACTGATTGCATGCAGTTTTTTTTTTTCTCAGGGGGTGAGGTGGTGAGAGAAGGTATTTTCAGCTGTGAATTTCTGACCCAGATAATTAATATTTGTCTTAGGAAGTGCTGGGAAGAGGCTGGTGCCTGCTGCCTGGCACAGGCACTGACACAGCAATGCTGTGATGCTCAATCCATGTGTCTACCCAAGTCCTGCCCTGCTGATGAGGGAAAGCACCCTGTGGCCCCATGTTGTGACCACAAGCAGGTTTGATCCACATGGTATACCAGAAAAGTGTATTTGGCCTACTGCCCAATTCCCGCGCCAGTGATAAGATGTGGAGACTGCTTGATGAACATGCCTTGGCAGTGCTTTGACACTGCATTAACTTAACCATTTTCCTGTTTCTTGACCTCATATTTCCCACACAAGACTCCTTGCAAACAAGCAATCCACCTTAACTACTTTTTTGCATCGGGTCCCAGTTTTGCTACATGGCATACCCAAACTTGGTATTTTCAATGCTGTTACCTAGGCAATCTCAGCTGATAGGATTACCAGGCCTTGCAAGGCTCTGGTCCCCAAAATGTCCCCAGCAAGTGCCTGTTCAGTTTGGCCACTTCTCACATGACTCCCCCTTAACCAAACTGTGAGATCAAGTGTTATCACACTGCTGTCTACTGCAACCAGCAGCTTCTGATGTTGCCTCCGATTTCCCATGCCCTGTTTGCCTAGCTGAACCTCACCCCGCACCCAGGCCATAACTGGGTTGCCTGCGTGGTGGTGACTCCCTGATCCCCATCACTGCCCTTGGCCGGGGGATTTGTAGCAGCTTAGCCACTAAACCAGGACGGACATTCCTGTGGAACTGACTGCCATCTTCACAGAGTCCAACTGCTGGGTGCCTGCCTCTGCCTTTTTTTTTTTTCTATTCTAGGTTGGGCTCTGTCAAAATACATGTCATATACTCAAATCTAAATTCTTAAGAAATTTGGAGTGCTCTGTAGCTGTAACAAGCTCTCATAACTACTTAGCAAGCCACCAGGTTTTGTGCCAGCTTTTGCTCCATTCATTTTTCTGATACAGCTAACTGGAAACTTAGATCAAGCTTTTGGTCAAAAAATACAGATTTCCTTCATAAATGCAGTAAAACCACCCCATTTCTTTCCTGATTGCCTGTTCACAGTAATGTTTTGGGCTTTAATATGACTCTTGTGCAGAAAATTATGATTGATGGTATAAGAAACATTCCTTTGTACAAATCTCAGGACAGACAGAGCCAAACCCCATCACCCTCCTTTGCAGTGAAGCAAACCAACAGCTAGATGCCAGCGTGGCAAAGGCTTGCAGGATCATCCTCCCCCAGGCTAGCAAATGCTCTCCTCTCCCAGTCCTACAGCACAGAGCCTATTCCTGGCAGCCTACATGTCTGGGTGACTCAGGCCAGATGCCTGGATGAGAGAGAAAAGGTCAGATTCTTCTCAACTCCATACAAGTAGGAGAAAAAAACCCAAAATTGGAGTGCAGTGGCAGCAGATGCCACCTAGATGCCAAGGGCCAAGTGATGGGCAGCTGCCATGCAAGGGGCAGCACCAGCCCTCCCATCAAACCCGGCTTTTGCACCCAGCTGCCTCCTGGCCTGCAGCTGGATTGCTTCAGCTCTGCCGGGGAGGATGGAGGCAGAGCACATCACATCATCTTCTCAGAGACTCAGGCACTGGGTGGCTTCTCTTTCCACTGCATTAGCTAGCTCAGATGTGGCACAGATGGGGAATCTGTGTCAGCTCCCAGGGCCTCAGAAGTGCCTGAAACAGATGGGACAAAACCCTGACAGGGCTAAAAGGTGCTTGGCATCACAGCCCTGGCCGGGAGAGAGGGGTGAAGCCCTCCAGGACATCACCCTAGCCCACTGGGCAGCTGAGGTCCATGACATGTGTCAGCCATGAACAGACCATCTCAGGGATATGCTGCTCCCATGGGTGCCAGGCTCAGTGCTGTCACATGAGGTAGAGGTGGATGAGGTGGTGCCTGTGGGCCAATGCAGGGACCTCTTTGGGACCTGTGGTAGCTGTTTTGAGGCAGGTTTTCATTCAACTGTTCTCAAGAGGGCAGAAATGACTGGATTGGAGGGCTGCTGAGCAGGGCAGAAGGCAGATCCTATGCTGCTCTTGGGATGCATGGGTAAACAGTTTGTGGTGCCGGAGAGATGGCAGGAGGCTTGGGATGGGGAGAGGGCAAGTTGTAGGTAAAAGGTAGGATGGGATGCCTTCTGAAATACATGGTACAGCTGGATTGATACACCCAGGTGATGGAGGAGGCAGTGCAGTCTCCTGCAGGGTGGCATGAGTGGAAAGGAGAAGCAGCACTACTCTGCTAAGTACAGAGATGGAGGTGGTGAGCAAGAGAGGGTTCAGGATAGGAGGTGCAGCATGAGCTCTATGTGCTGCAGCCCTGTTGGGAGGAGTGTGGGGAGATGCTGCTGGATGGAGCCTCCATATGAGCTGGAAGAGTCCAGCAGGTACTGCCACCCCTGTCTTACTGCCAAACAGGGAAAGCTCCAGGCCAGGGTGCATCATGCTTTGTGCCTGAACGTACCTTTATCCTGTCAGAAATGGGTTGTTGTGGGTTTTTTTGGTGCTGGAGAGCTTGAAGGCTGAGGTCACCCTGTGCTGGCAAGGAGCATGGCTCCAGCAGAGGGCTGAGAGGCTGATGGGGAACAAGGCAGGACTATGCCTTTTCCTCAACCTCAGACATGCTGCTGTGTCTGGGTGTGGTACGCTTCTGTCAGTGATGGTGATGCACTTCTACCACCAGGACTGTCCAAAGCCTTCATAACAGCAGAGCATCTGGAACAACCTTGCCTGCCATGTAACACACAGCTTTGTTTTCCAGTGCAGGGGAAAGAGCAAACATGAAGTGTTCAGAGAGTCTGGTCCTTGCTCCAGATGGTTGCTCCAGAAAGCCCATCATTGATTTTGATGGGTTAAAAACCCCAAAGCTTTCAGCTGCTACTGGACAAAGCGCAAATACACTGAAACTACAGAAACTTACACCCTTCTTTCTCCAGTCAGTCAGCTGCTTGTGTAGCCAACTCCTGTAACTGGGCCCAGGAGATTTGGGCATATTTTCTAAAGTACAGCTTCTGATGGGGAAAACCCACTTTTATTAAAAAGGATAACTTGCAGAGTTCCTCGTTAGAGAAATCCTAACACTGTGACTGCGTGCTCAGAAACCTGATGATGCAAGGGAACTTCCAGTGAACTGTGAAAAAAATAAAAACAGAGAATCAGTTTTGAATGTTTAGATGGGGTTCCTCCAAAGATATCTGTGCTCTTTTGCTTTTTGAAGTCGGGCTGCAAAGGAAAGCCCCAGGCCTGGAAAAGGCGCTTGGGTGGGGGGTTTTTGCAGCAACTGTGAGCCGCTCCGCAGGGATTTAGGAGCGGAGCAGAGTACAGCATGTCCTGACCCCGCGGGCTTTGGACATGTCTTTCCCCAGCGCCATCGCTTCGGGCACGCGGTCTGGGCTGTGTTTTTCACTCTGCCGCTTCGCTAATCCTGAAATAATTCCTCTTTTTTTTNATTTCCCTTTCCTTTTCCTTATTTCAATTTCCTTTTCGTTTTTCTTTTCACTTTTCCTCCTTCTTTTTTTTCCCCTCTCCCCTCTCCCCTCTCTCCTCTCCTTCCCTTTTTCTTTTCTTTCTCTTTTCTTTTTCCTTCTGTTTTACAATTCTGTAAGGGAAAACAGCTCTGAGCCCACTTCAACACTCATTCGCCAGAGACACCAACTGCAACAGGGGGGCTGCAGTAGGACCCCCCATGCCGTGGCTGGGATCCCCCATGCGGGGCTGGGACCCCCAGCCTGCATCCTGTCTGGTTGGTTTTGCTTCTCTCTCTACATAACTTGTCCGTGTAACAAGTCAGCTCTGTGGCTGTGCTTACAAGCTCTGTTAATCATACCAAATTCTCGAATTAAATGAGGTGGTGTGAAAAAGTCAGTGTCTTTGGCTGAGTAGTAGCGTTGTGCTTTCTGGGGAGGAGGGGTGGAGTTGTAAAGGTGTGAAGTTTTAGAATGCAGAGCTTTCACAGGAACTGTCCTGTGCAGTTTTGGTGTTACTGTCATCCTTGCTACTGGGGATTGGAGCTATGGTTCTGAATGGGAACACACACATAGACTTGTATTGAGCTTGAACTTTACACAAACTCACTGAAGATGCTAACTTCCCATGTACTTCCCATGTAGATGCAGTATTTCTGTGCCATAAACAACAATTACCTAGCTCCCCCAGGGTGCCAGTTAGTACATGGTCAGAGCACATCTATGTGTTACTGGAGTGATTTGGGTATGTAATAGGCAACTGCAGATACTCCTCCTTTTGCAGCTTCAGTCATGCTTTAATTCTCTGTGCGTAGGGCCATTAAAACCAAGAGAGAAAATAAAATGCAGTATTTCTAATTGAAACTGGTAGTTGCACACCCAGTGTTTGAAGCTATTTTAATAGGCTGCTGAGAACTGTCCAAGCCTTTCTGGTTTAGCTAATAGAAAACTTCTTTCTCCTCCAAATGCTTTTTCCTCAGTCATATCCATAGTTGATGTGTTTCAGCAGATGTTTAGTTCAGTGCTAGCTGTGAATCAGACCTAGCTCTGTTGATTTAGGCAGATTGAGTTTGGGTATAGAGAGTTGATTTTGGGGTATGTCTTTTGTGGGAGAGAAGGTGAGGTTAAACCACGTAGGAGTCCCTGTGCAAATGTTCCCCTTCAATTACAGCCTTGATTCACTGCAGAAAACAGTCTAAGAAAATCCTTTATGATAGTGTTGATGTTAAAAACAATTCCAATAAACTTATGTGCTACTTTCTTCAAAACTTGATACAATAAAAAAATTAGGACTTCTTGGTATATAAGGAAAATTCTTGCTCAGCTTATCTGTGTGAAAGGGGTCCTCTTGTGCTATTGGTGCGTGAGCAGATTACCTGGTTTCTCTTGCCACTTCTATACCATCAAATGGAGAAGAAAAAGAACAGCAAGGATCGTAATGAGCAAGCTAGTGTTTGGGTTTTTTTAAGCAAGAATTTCTTTCCTGTTGTCAAGCTGCACAGCTGAAAGACCTGGATGTTGTTTAGAGTATTTCCTCTCCCTGCCTCCTCCCCAAAATGGTCCTTTCTGTTCTTGCCCATCTTACCAGGAAAGTTTGGCATTTGTTTTTTGCAGCTTTGATTTAAGCTATGATTTGGGGTTTGATTCTTGGTGGGATGAATAGTCAGTCTTATCTGAGGGAGTACCATGGACCAGTACCATGGAGCACCTCTGCAGACAAGTGGTTGTCTCCACGTGGATGCTTTGAGACAAGTGCTGGGAGCTTCATCTGACAGGACTGGCGGTTGGAGTGGCACAAGTCACACCCCACATGTGGCCACTGCCCCAGAGGAAGGATGCTTTGATTGTGGCCAGCAAACTGTCCTTGTGCATGCAGTAGGGTTGATCGCTTGAAACGATCCCTGCTCTGCAGAGAGGTGGGCTAGCAAACCTGGTTGCTGTAGTGTTTTTTTCTGAGGTCTTGCATGTGTGCCTCTTTGGAGTTTCTCTGTTTAGTTGCAAGGGTTTTGAGAGGGAGCAAGAGCCTGGGGTACTCTTGGGTGCTGGTTTAAAGATAATTTAGAGTTATCTGTGGCTTAGGGAAGGGAGCCCAAGGAGGGGAGGGAGGGGCTAGCGTCTGGAGAGTAAGATTAGGTGGGTCCCCAGGGTACCAAAGAGCCATCTGCCAAGCTGCTGTGCTTCAGCTGAGGCTGAGCAAAGCTGTGAACTGCTGCCAAAAGTCGAAGGTCGGGGCAGTCAGCCACTAGCCAGAGTATCCTGCTCCACGACAGCTCTACAGTGTGGGCTCTGGGGATCCCCACAGTTCAGCAGCTAGTGGAGCTGGTTGATGTGAGGTTTATGGGCTTGGCCAGAAGAGGTGAGAGCAGCGTCCCTGGGCTCAGACTTGTGCCACTCATTCTCCCTGAAGGGACGTTTCCACCAACATGGTTCCCACTGGAAACCTGGCTTGTGGCAAAGCTGGGATTTCACGGTCTGTCTCTCCTGCCCAGACCCCCTCTGTGGCCTGGGAGTTTGTTGCATCCTGGTGGGTTGTAAAACTGTGTGTGGGTCCTATCTTTTGAAAGTTTGGCTGAAAGTGGGTATGTGTGATAGAGAGCTCCTTCAGATTTTCACCATGTGAAGAAGTGGAGTTGCAGATGGACTCAAGTTAGGTCTTGAGCAATTCGTGCCTTAAACATCTGAATCTCTTTCTGAAGGGATTCCTGTCCTCTGGCACCCATGGTAAGAGAGACAGCTTCCAGTCCTTTTTTCCTGTTTGCACTGAGATGAGGTTGAGGGTGGGTAGAAATTGTATGCTTCCATGAGACGAGAAAGCTATTTGAGACCAGCTCTAAGTGTCTACTTGGCTCTTTCAGTCCAGACATAAGTGCCCTGTTCCTCTGAGGAATGGCACTGTTTGAAGTATGCTTCTGCAGTATGTTTCCAGGTGCTTTTTCTGAGCTCAGCCCTTCCTTGCTCTGTGATGCCTCTTGCTGTTATGCTAGCTCCTGTTGGAGACCACAGGCTCCTGGGATGCTAACGCATCCAAGAATTTAATCCCTGCATTATAGAGATGAGCAAGGTGGGTTGTGGATGGGGCTTAAAAGAAGGATGGGGTGCAGGCTAGGTTGCTACAGGGTTAAATCAGGAGCCAGAGGAGCTCAGGTACTATCTAGCCCTTGAAGCTTGAATTGCTCCTGAATGGACTGTACTTCCTGGATGCTGTAAGCAAACAAACCTGCAGTGGCACCGGATCAAGCTGGGAGCTCTGCATTTCCACCTCCACAGAGCGCCTCAGCCACCAGCTCTGGCTGTGGGAAGTGGGTGGCTTTGCCGTGGCTTGCTTTGCTAGGTGTACAAAATGTTTTAAATGCCACAACAGCTGGGCTAAGGAGACCAGTCTGGGGCAGGTTTTGCGGATGGGCTGCCAAGGCAGAAGCACACTTGTCATTGTCATGCTTGCTGAGGGCTTCATATTGCAGCCACAGCAATTTTTTTGACACCTGATGAAAGGACTGAACAAGAAGGGATCATCTTGAGTCTGTGATACAGTAGTTTGGGAGCAGTAAGAAAACAACTCAAATGGCACAGATTACACAGTGCAAGCCTCTGTTTTTTCAAAAGGAATGAATGGGTCTTGCTTTCTCTTCTTAGCCTGAAATGGCACAGTGGAAGAGGTGGCTTATTTCCAAAGTGTACTCATTATTTTACAATAGTTTTCAAACAGGAAGTGTCATTGGGGTAATAACTGCATCTCCCAGGCTGAACAAATGCCAAATATGGTGGCAAGATGCACTTAAGCCTGTGATACGGCTGCATTTCAGCATTAAGGTAAGAACCCATACTAGGAAGACCCTTTTCTCAAAATAAAATAAATTCTAGCACCAGCAGGTTCTGGTTTTCATCAGCTTTCTTATCTGTGGACTTGCTGTAGCCTAATGATGAAAAAAGAAGTATTAACTTCTTCATCCATGGGACACTCGTGCCAGCTGGCCTATATTGTGCTTCTTGTGGGGGATATATCATGCCTTTCTGCCGTGTCTGAAGCTGCCTGGTGACTCCTGACTGCTGGAGGGGCTACAGCTGCCTTAGGATGCTGGTGCTGGCACTCCTTAACTCCTACTTTCTTAGCAAGCAAACAGTCTGCTCTTGCAGGAACATCTTTTCAGTCCCCCAGTGCTTGCACAGCAGGAGGCTTACTTGAAATTTGTTGATGTGACTTCTAGCTTTTGTATCAGTTGTGCCAGGGACAAGATGGCTCAGATCAAACTTCAGTCACATTTCTGATCTCAAAAACTTCTGTTAAATGTAGTTAGGGCTCAGAAAGAACAATTTAGGTGAAATATGTAAAATTAATTTAATTACGTGATATGAAATACTCATGCGGGGTCAATGAGCTATATCTAAATTAGAGAGAGATACAAACCCCTTTTTACATACTCTGTTGCTGGGTGTTCTACTTGGTCTGGAGTTTGCCCTTGCCACAGGGGAAAGACAGAAATACATTTTTACACCTTTACAAATGTAAATTCTTCCGGCTACTCTTGGGTAGAGTGGTTTAGGTTTTCAGTGTGGGATTTTTTTGTTTTTTTTACTGTTGACAGAAATTGAGGTGCAAAGAATATTCTAATTGCTTTGGGATAGTATCTTTTAACCATGTTTGTAATAATGATTTGAAAAAGGAAAATGGAACTCTCTAGATATCTCATTATTCTTTGCTTCCATGTATAAAACCAGCACTTATTTAGCTGGGCAAAGAGAATGTACAGCAGTAGGGGAAGTATACACCCCGTGATTTATCAAGGATCAGCAGATACTGGCTTGGGTTTTGGAAAGAATTTGGTTGCTTAAAGGTACAGAGGTAACTTCTGGTAGGCTCATAAAACACTTAGGCATATACAAATTTTAGCATCCATTGAGTTGAAATCCACATGGGGCAGACCTGTAGCCTGTCTAAACATTGTTCTGCCATCTGAGATACCTAAAGATGATGTAAGTGCACTACTTGCTCAAAAGAAACAGTCTTTCAGTTTACTAAATGTACTCAGAACAGATTGAACAACAGCAACAAACAAGATGCCTAGTACATGCACCACTGAATTATCTGAAAAAAATATGCTTGCTTTGTGCATTTTTTATTAAATCAGGCCCCATCCCAGTGCTGTTTCACATAACTCACAAAAAATACTTGCATTGTGGCTTTATTAAAAGTTGTGGATCTTTTTCACTCTCTTTACATTTTGTATCTAAGAACATGGTTTTTCATGCAGGGAGCTGAAGCCTACCTCTCAATTGCTTAGATTCTTGCACATATGTTAGAAATGATGCATAGATGTCCAGAGGTCCATCCAGCACACATCAAAAATCACTGACTTGGCAAATACCAAATGCAAAGTGACCTTTAATGATAAAGTGTAATCATACAGACTTTGAATTAATATGCTGTTCACATTCATGCAGTTACAGCTCAGACAGTGTCAGCCTTTGCATAATAAAAAGCATTTAATTCAGTATAACAGCTGACTGCTTCCTAACAACTTCAACAGAACAACAAAGCAAACATTTCTTCAAGGGGACCAGTCTGAGAAAAGAATTTTACCTGCAACTCCTTGATACTGCTGCTAAGGCATCCCTTTTTTGTCATGGTTCCCATGCCTTTTTCTAAGCTATGACTCTTTTGCTTGGTTTCTGAATTGAGCCTCTCATCAGACACTGAACTTTTGTGAAGTGTGCGTTTGAGCCAAGAGAGCAGCTCCGATGATATCTGAGCCCTCTCAGTTTTGCTCTCTTCAGCCTAATTCCTGGGAGCTGCTCCTGGTAAACATCCTGCAGCACTGGGAGCTGCACGGGAAGCCTGCAGTGCCCTAGTACCTTTTTCTGGATCCTTGGTGTGAAGGTGTGGGGTGTGTTACAGTGAGGACTGAGGAGTGGAGCTGTCTGGATGATACCGAGCCTGAGATCTAACCAGTCCAGGGCCATGCCAAAGCCCAGTGAGCAGGTAAGAGTGGCTGACTGCACTGGTCTGGACCCAAGGTCAGTTTAGCCCAGGAGCATGTATGTGGTTGTGGATGTCAGCAGATGCCTGGGAAGAGTTCAGCTTGCTGCCTCATGAGAAGAATGGGATTTCTGTGTATGTTGTGGATTTATATTGTGTGAGCTTGTTCACCCTCCTTTTTAGCTCCCATAGGATTTTGGTTTCCATGACAAACTTTTGCAGGAAGGTCTGTGGTTTTCACTACAAACTGTGTGAGGAACCATCTCCTGTTTGGTGTGATGCTGATTCCTAATGCTTTCTTTTGATGTCCTCTGGCTGTTGTATTAAAAGAGGTTGTGAACCACTGATTGCTCTTTCCCTTTTTCAGACTCCTTATGACAGCCTGCATTTCTGCCATGTGTCTCTCCTCAGCCTCTTCAGCTGAAAAGTCCTAGCTGTCTTGGTTATCCCTTTCTAAAATCCAGACTTCTCTGCTCGACAATGGCTATAGACAGTGCCCTCGCACAAGCCCTTTCCTTCCTCCCCCACCTTTCTACACATCTCACTGCCACTCCTGGTAAATAGGAATCAGTTTAAAATCCAAGCTGAGATTTCTTCTCTTCCAGAACCTTTTCTAGCATTAACTTTTGGCAGCTCCTGCTGAAATTTAGCCATACAAAACTCCTGTTAAGTCTTAATCTATTTACTAGGGCTTTAATTTAAGAACTGCAAACATGTATTTTAGCATGTGGTGGGGTGTGTGAGAGGAAAACACAAACATGGTGTATGAGGTCACAGGAAAGTAAAAACTACAAACCTTGCTAGCTGTCTTTTTGTGAGCACCAGCGCTCTCTGTGCTGTTGGTGCACTAGCTTTCACCAGGTAGCAAGTTTTTTAACTCCAGCTTTCTGCATTTCACCCTGTTACTTAGTAAAGTGACTTGAGAAATGTTCAATAGAAATAGTCTTTTCAGAACAATTAGTATGACCTGTCAAAAGCAGTTAGGCTTGCTAAGCTCACAAAGACATAGGAGTAACAACATGTGAAAACCAAGGTCTGGCTACTAGATATGCCAGGCTGTTGGGGGAGTTGTCTGTCGATGACAGCTCTCAATGCGCAGTTCTGTAAAGACTTGACCACAGCATTGCAGCTTGACTCATGTGGCTTTTATGCTCTGCTGGGAACTTGCTGGAGAAGATTGTAAATCTGTGGAAAACTTCTATCCATCATTCCTGCCTTTCTTTTTTTGAAGCTGGTTCCATTACCAGTTACTTTATTTTTGTCCATCTCTGTGGGAACTCCTGGGTGCAGAAAACAAGATGAAAGTAGATATTTAAATTCCTCCTGAATCATAGAATCATAGAATTGCTCAGGCTGGAAAAGACCTTCAAGATCATCCAGTCCAACCTCAACCTGCCTTACTACCTAACAACCCACCGCTAAACCATGTGGCCAGGCACCACATCCAGGCGATTTTTAACACCATTCAGGGATGGTGACTCAACCACCTCCCTGGGGAGCCTGTGCCAGTGCTTAACAACCCTTTCTGTACAGTTATTCCTGATATCCAACCTAAACCTCCCCTGGTGCAACTTTAGGCCATTTCCCCTTGTCTTGTCACCAGTGAGAAGAGACCAACCCTACTCTTGCTACAACCACCTTTCAAGTATTTGTAGAGTGCAGTAAGGTCTCCCCTCAGCCTGACAGCATAAACTCACTGTATCAGGGTATAGGATAGGCCTATGAGAGGGGGCTGGCATCCATCAGCTGTGCAGCTGAGAGTGATGGTGGTTAGCTCTGGGAAGAGGAGCTGTGCACATGCAGAAGTGTGCAAAACTGGGGCTCCCCTGAGGCTGCCTCATGGTATGGCTTAGCTGTGGAGACCCCAGTCCCAACTAGCCAGTTCCCTCCAAGTTTTCCAGTAAGCCTAGAAGAATTGGAATAGCATTTCTTTCTAGGGGTAGAGTGGCTGGGTTTTATTAAGAAAGCTTGCAGGGCTCCCCCAGAGGATGCTTTGACCTTTCTGTCCCGGCTCACAGCCCATCATGAAAGGTCCCTAGACCCCTTCCTGCTGATGTTTCCTTCAGTGTGACTGGTCTCCTGCTGTCCAACATCAGCTGAATCTTGTGACCTCAGAAGGCTCAAGCCTGGGCACCTGTCCCATTCTGCTTTTACCCAAGCACCATTTTCCCAGGTCTCCTGTGAGGAGTCAGTCTGTCTAACAGCATCTGTCCTCTCAGGGGGTCTGAGAAACTCCATACTGACATTTGCCAGTTAATTATCTGCTCCTTTGAGCACTTCCTCCTTATTAGACATTTTCAAAGAAAACACATGACCTTAAGTGTGAATGCTTCAGGAGGCATGGGTTCACACTGGCTCTTTGTGTGCAGACTGACCCATTACTTATGCCAGCAGTGGTGGACAATGTCATCTCCTTCCATGGAGACCCACAGAGATGGATCAGCTCTCCTGTTGGCTCAGCTGCAAATGATGGTGAGAGAACAGGTCTTGATACACCTGAGTTCATGCTTCCTGAGATGTAGGTATTTAAAAAAAAAAAAAAAGCCCCAAGAAGAAAAGTCTGCCCAAAAAAAGGCCCCAGCCAGAACCTCAGTTAAATTCAAAAGAGATATTCTAATGCTTTCCTTCTATAGAGAAAGGAGAAGCATTTTCTTCAGGCTTGGATGACTCACCGTGACTATGTAAAGACTACTGAGATTTTTGGGGGGCAGTTTGAGGGTAGCTTGTGACTGGAGTCAAAATCAAATTCATCCAGAGAGAGGCATTGTGCTTGAGGAAAGGCAGCAGCCAACTCTCATCACAGGCCTGCCTAAAGCCACCTCTCAGGGGTGAATTGTGGCAACAGTTTCTCCTCCAGGTCTCACATTCAGACACCAGAGTGGTGCAGATAGAATGTACATGCTTCACGCGGGGACGACTTATCTGTCCTTGACAGCTCCTGCTGGAGGAGGATGCCTGATGTATTAGAATCCTACTGCTGTTCAGTTCAGTGCTGAGACATGGATTCAGCAGCTTCACTTCCCATGTTAGCCTGAAATGACCATGAATGCCATGGGCACCTCCTAAACAATTTCTTCTCTCTGAGCATGGGACAAAAACCCAGTGAAGTGGGACCTCTGCTGACCCATGCCAATGCCTTGTGCAAGGTCAACAGAAACTGGTTCAATGTGTTGGCAGGAAGTCTGAGGGTGAGAGCTGTCATGTCCAAGGTAACACAGCCTCACAAATGCTACACAAAATTCATCTGAGAAACAAATGCATCCTAGGGAGGATCCCTAGCTCCCGACCAAGAACGGTGACCCAGAGAAGTAGGCTTGATCAAATGTGTTTGAATAGGCAGAAAGTGCTGCAAGAATGGTGAACCATTGGTCAGGAACTCGCTGCCGCTCTGCCCAGAGCACAACTGGATTGAAAAACTGTGTGTATGTGGCTCATGAGAAATGTATGTACAGCTGGGCTGATTTAAGGGGATTGATGCTCTGAGCGAATGTCACCCTCTCCAGCAGTGACAAACACCAGATGCAGCAAAGGTGGTGGTGGTTAAAGCCCTCTGAGGGAAGCAATTATGAAAAGAGCTGCCCGGATGCAGATTTCTTTGCTCTTGAGCTGAGGGAGAAAGCTTAATCAGGAGTTTTATCCCTTACAATCTTGCTTGCATTTAATCCTTGCTAATACAGCTTGGAAAGTGCCATGAACATTTGTCCAAGCCTTCTCTGGGCTGCCGATTTTGGAGCGTGATGACTTCTGCAAGGTTTGGGTGAGTGGCAGATTGAAAGAAGAAAAGCACATGTTCTTTCTCAATTTTCTGTTTTGTTTGTTTTTTTCCTGTCTCTAAGGAATGGCAATGGTAAAGCAATAGTCTTAAAAGTCAGCTCTGATCTCATAGCATCCTTATGCTCTCCCTCTCCTCTCTTTTTGATATCTCTTCTTTGGATGAAGTATCATAAAACTTATCCTTAAGCCTGGATCTGGAGGCTCTGAACTGACTTACCTTTACACATCCTTATAGACATATGACAACCTAAATAGATGTTAGGTTCAGCTGTTTCCATACACAAACCAGTATCTGTAATTCTCATTAGTGGTACTGAGCACTTCTGAAAATCCAGTTATCCCTTTCAGACCCCAAGACAAATGTCTCCCAGTCTCTGCTTAGGCACCTAACTATGAAAAATGCTGCCCTGTACACTGAAAGCATGAAATTTAGCCATTAATTTCTGCATTACTAGATAATGCAGAGGGTGCTGTGAACTGGACGCTTCTTCATTGCTTTACAGTAAGGTACTGGCAAAAATAGACCCTTGAAAAATGTGCTAGCTGGCAGGGAAGCTCAGTGCAGCAGATGCCTGTGAAGCCTCAAACAGGGCTGAGGGATGGAGATACTGTGTCCCAGAGGTGTGTAGACCAGAAATTCCTGTCTAGTCAGGAACTGGACCATTCTGTCCATATTACTTTCTGTTTCATTAATGTGTTAGTGGGACTTGGCACCGGCTAGTTGTTTCGCCATCCCATCTCTTTGCATCCATCTAGGTAGGCTGAATTTTTGTCTGGCTCTGTAAGCTACTCGTGTCCAGGCTATTGCAAACTGAGAGCCTCCACATGTGTGTTCTGGATGTGGCTGTTCCTTTTCTAGCCCTTCCTGCTCCCCTTCCTGCTCCCCTTCCTGTGAGTGAATGCAGCCCTGTAAAAGCAGGGAAGACATGGAAGCTTCTTCCAAGCTCGTTTCATCATGCTAAAAATAGTCATCTTTCTGCTAGAAAGCCCTTAACTGTTTCACCACATTTTTCCTAAAGTATTTGGTAGACTAGTGTTAACAGGTTCATCTGAGTACCCATTGGAGCCCTAGTGATGAACAGCTGGACCAGTGAATGGATAAATATATCCAAGACCTTGGCAGAAGATCTACTGCCCACTTACTACAGAGGTGCATTGGACTAAATTCTGCAGAACTGGAGCAGTGCAAAAAGTTGGGAGAAGAGATGGGGTAAAAGGCCAGAAAACCTGGAGCAAAACAGTTCTAGGGCACAGGGCAAGATATTTATTTGTCAATATGCTCTTGGAAGAAAATGTAATTGTTGGAGAACTGGTCTTGGAGGAATGTATGGATTTGTGATTTCATCCATCTTTGATTAAACAGCCTTGACCATGTGTTCTGTGAATTATGTGTCTTCTTTACTTTGAATTTCTGTTTGTAGCAGATGCTTACCCTAAGGCATTTGGTAGAAGTGCATAAAAATTATTATTGTCCTGGGGGCTTGAATGTTCCATCTGGCTTCTTTTTAAAGAGGATTTTTGTAAGCCAAGGCCTTTGCCAATGTGAACCATGCAATGACTTGCTATGTTGTAACAATTTACTGCCTCGAACATAGGATATGAATATATAGGTCACTGAAGAATTTATAGAGTTAATAATTTATTTCATCTATCACTTAAAACAGAAGAATTAAGGGCTCCATCTTGCCCAGCTGGAAAGAAACTTAATGCAGACCGTAGACAGTTTTTGCACTACAGTTTATTGCTGATGTGTGCTTTGTCTTGGAGATTTGATTTGTCCCCACTTCAGAAAACTAATTTTAATCTTAGTCTGTCAACCTTTCTCTCCTCTGAGAAACTGGACCTTTACTGTGCCAAACTGCTTCTTACAAGTAGGAAGCAGTGTGAAGGTGCTGGTGGAACAAGGCCTGGGTGGCACCAGAGTGCTTGATCTCTCTCCTTCTGTCCTCCAGGGTGCTCCCCTCCTAGCTGGGGAGACCATCATGTGCCCTGTCCCCACCTCCTGGGCGTGGAAGCAGGTCTGACTTGTGTGGTTGGGTTCTTGTTCTGGTCTACATAGTGGTGGTCAGGTGTGGCTGCTCAACTGGGACCCCTCAGACAGCACTCACCACGCATTTGCATACCTTATTATCTTTTTTTTCCCACTTTTGATCGCCCTTCTTGTAGCCCTTGCTCTTCCCTTTCTCTTCCCCAGTCTTCTTCCAGAGAAACAGGCTGTCCCATTTATGGTTTTGCCATGGGTCCCAGCTTTGTGACATCCATACTCAAATTTTCCATTTCTGATACTATTCCCTAGACATTTTTAACCCTAACTGGTATTACTGAGATAGTTCACCAGTGCTGCTGGCCTTACAGCGGATAAACCGACTAAAGATGTGAAGGGTTGGGTGTTCTAGCATCACAGCTTAATACTGAAATGCTTGGGTTTGACAACAGAGGTGAGCTTTTGAAAAGCACTCTGAATTGGCCCATGTCTGCTCTGGCTAATCTCAGTGGTGATAAAGTTAAACAATTTGAAAATCCTACCTGACAGCCCACCTGAAAGAATTTCATGTTCCTGCTGCATTTTATTCATTTAGAGGTAGATAAGCTTTGTTTATTTTGACTTTGCAGGCAGAAGCACTTGTGTGGGATAATAATGTATCGGCTCACGCCCAGACTGTTGCCAAGGCCAAATATGAATTTTTATTTGTCTTGGAAGAAGAGAAGCCTTCAGAAATGGGTAGGTGCTTTTTATGACTATTATGTGCCTAAAAATAAATAAAGTCTCATAAGCCATGCAGGAAAGTTTTGCAGAAGCTGTTCTCTAATGACACCATGTGGGCTTGCTCATTGTGCTACACTGCCCTTCACTGGACCACAGTGCAAGTACTAGACCAAAGGAGCCTGCTGGTTTGGCCCCAGAAAATGACAGCAGTTCCCTGCTTTACACCCCTGCCTTTCTCCTTGGCTCAACTGGGCCACCTCAGTGGGACAGCAAGTACTTGTGTGCTGGAGATATGTTGAGGGAGTCTCAGCACTTCCCTGCAGCGGAGTCCTTTCAGTCACTCATTCTGCAATTGCACATGCTGAAACATGGCCATCTCTGCCTTGAGGTCTTTCCAGGAATGCCCTCTATGGTCCATACTCTGTTCTTCCTACAGCTAGAGGGAGATAAGATTTTAATTTAGATACTTGAGGTAGTACCTGAACTGCTCTGTCCTCTGTAGTTAGTAATTCAAGAAATACAGGTGCAGTATCTAATGTTATGCGTTGGTTTTGTTCTTTTCTTGTAAATTCACAAGGATTTCTACCTTTTCACAACACAAGCTTAGAAAAAAAAGAAATATAGTTACTACACCTATTTCTCTTGCCTCTTTATAATTGTCAACCATCCCTGCCCTCTTTGCAAAAGTATTTCCTCAGGCTGTTCTCTTTGCACCTTGATCTTTTCTAATTGCAAACTTCCTGGAATGTCACTTTTAATTAAAGAAGACTCCCTTGTTGCCAGAAAAGGGCAGCACTTTGCACAGAAACAAGTTGTGTAGGCTCCTTCAGTAAGGGAAGGAAAAGAAAAGGAAAAAAATAAAAAGCAAAAAAAAAGCAGAACTGAAGTCTGGAAAGTGAGTAAACATTTTCTCCCTGGATTTTCTAAAGCTTGGTCTTCCACTTGGGAAATCCTGATTGCAGAGTGGAGGGAAAAAAACATAAACAACCAAATGCCCTCATTTAGGAATTTTTAAAACTTTTACAAATTGCTACAAAATACATACTGGAGTTTTACATGAATCACGATGACCTCATTTCTTGTTTGGAGAGACACTGTGTGACAGCACTGTCAGCAGGCATTAGTACATTTCCAGAGATTGGCATTAAATAAAGTATGCTCTATCTAATAAATCCAAGGAATCTATTGTTATTACTAACCAAAACAATTATAAAATGTGATGGGTATTCTGAGCTGACTGAGTACTGAGCCCTAAAGTAAAGGGGGGCAGAGAATAAGCCAGATATATTTGCTTATGTGTGTATTTCTCTGTATTTTTCCTTTGCTGCTTCTTGACTTGTTTCTGTATCACCTCTGTTCCTCTATTAATCAGAAACTTCCTTTAGGGGCTAACAGTGAAATGGGAGTGTCTTCAAGGGAGAGCTTCCAAATATTTTATGGTGGTAAACATAGAACATTTGTGAATTGTACCCAAAAACTGGGTGACATTTTGCCTACCCAGACTGGCTTCATGCTGTCACAGAAAAATGTATGCTCCTCCACCAGGAAGATGTTTGACCGCAATGGATAAATGAGGATGGTGCTACCCTTTCTGCTTTTTTTCTTCAAGTGAGTAGGTTTTAACTGCTTACTAACTGGCAATGAATGAGGATAGTGCAGCTGAGGGCACGGTGGTAGAACCCAGGGCTCTGTGCACCAAATTCTGGCGTCCTTTGATTTGACATATGTCAAATATGTCATGACATATATTTTGGAAGGAAGCAGCTATGCCTGAAAGTCTCTCTGTCCTTCTCTGTATTAGATGAGTAGGGAAAAAACACCACTAAAAATCCAAGCAAACCTGCTACTTTTTAAAGTTACCTTTAAAAGAAAGAAAACATGCTTTTTGTTCGTCAAAGTATGAAATATTTCAAGCAAAGGAGTGGTGGAGACAGGGCCAGGAGAAGTGCTGGGGTTTAAACGTGATGAAGTGAACAGCTTGTCACTGTGGGCAGTGAAGCTGAACTTCAATATATCTAACCCAAAGCAGTTCACGCATGCCTTGGCTGGCTTCAGAAACTGAGAATGTAACATGTAAGCTGCTGAATGGCTTAATTACTTCTGCCTCCCAGTTAATCTTTTCCCTTTTGACCACAACTTATTTTACTGAAGCCCTGCTAGGTGCTGTTAAGGGTATGAATTTTTTAACTCGGTACTAAAATGCTTGCATTGGACAAGCTAATTCACAAAGAAGGAAGAATAATTGGGGCGACTGGAGCAAACACTTGTTTGCCTAGATGGGAGATGGCAGACTTTGTTAATAAGCTGCTGTGCTGCTTTTTACCTTCTAGGCTGAAGCTTGTGGTCATTTTCACAGGTGAGAGGAGGGAAAAAAACCCTACAGATGCCCGTAGAAGAGGTGTTTCCTCTGATGATATTCAAATGCCAATAAAGCTGCCACATTAAAAGAAATTCCTCCTCATTTCTCTCCTTTGCTGACCTCAGTCTGGTTTTATCTGGAGTATTTGTGATCTTCGATGTGTTCTTGTCTGATGCCCTTGCCTGGCTCCTATTTTCTGTTGTCTGTTGCCCATCTTCCTGCCCCCAGATGCTGTCACTGCATCGCGGGAGGTTTCGGGGCCACACATCTCCCTGCAGACCCCTGCTCGTGGGGCTGCTCCTTGCTGCTGAGGGAGCAGGGAGGATGCACCATGCACCCCCTGCACTGCCTAGCCACCTTCCTCAGTGAAACTCCAGCCTTCTGCCTTCCAGCAAAAGAAAATGTTTTTTAAAAATTGAATTTGGCTGGATTGAACAGGATGTCTCTCAGCCTTGTTGATGTAAAGGGTGCTTGTTGCATATGGAAACATACACTCCTCTGGAACTGGGCTTGAAAACAGTGATCTCTATTGAGCAGCCTTATCTTTAGGCTTGCGTATGCTACAGAGTACATTTTTATGACTTTGTAGTTAATACATTTAAATACCAAGAAGAAAATAAAAGTCTCAACAACATGACTTAGTCCTAAAAAGTGTTTCTTTTGGGAAAAAAGAGGGGCACACTACAAAATAATTGCTTAAGTAAACAGGAAAGACAAGTACCCCATAACTTCTGTTATATGAGAAAATAAATCCAAGACAGTTGTTAGGAAGAAAATAGCTTCTTAAGACTCATAAATAGTCTTTTCTCTGATGCCTCTAGGAGGAGAAAGCTTTCACCCCTCCTGTGTAGCAGAGGGTTTAATCTCGTCCTTCACAAAAAAGCTCTGTACAATTAGTCCCTAGGTTGCTATGCAAATCTGGTCTTTCCCAACAGCTGCTGGGAGAAGCTTGTTTTTGAATTCAGGTGAAACAAATAGGTTTTTGGAAAGCCTGTCACTTGCTGTTTTGTGTACAGTGAGGTGTCATGAGGCAACTGAGCTCATTTAACAGCTTGCTTCTGCCAAAAGAGATGGTCCCAGCCACACACTGCCACAGTGTCTCATGCTAGTTCCTGTGCTCATCAGTTTTCTTAGCAAGCTCAAACCAGCAAAAACTGAGTAACAAAAAACCTAAAAACAACACACAAAAAAAAAGGTTTACTTTCTCCTGGCAAGGTGTGAATCACCTCTGAATCACCTCTGCAGAGTCCAACTGTGTCAGAGCTGACACATGAAAGAAAACTAGATGCATACTTTAACCCATGCAACATACCCATTCCTGAACCCAATCATGGAAATGATTGCTTTTGCTGTAGAATTTCTTTAACCTGTTTCAGAAGCACAGGAAGCACACAATGGCTGGGGTTTTTTTGTACAAGCAAAGCTATTTCATGGTGGTATGCTCATTTAAACAGCTGTAAGAAACTTGCCCCAGTAACTTTCTGTAAAATGAGTATCGCAACTTCCTTAGGTTGTCATTTGCTCTTCTGCCTTGTTATCTCTGTGTCACTTCATGCTTCATGCATGCTCAGCTCTGCTTGCATTGTATGGATGCAGCACCATTCTGAAAACTGCCCTTAGACCACAGTCACCCACATGTTGCATTGTTCTCATGCTAGTCCATATTGCTGATTGTAGTCTTGCCCAGTGCTTCATTTGCACTTCTCACATCAATGCAGTCCCAGGGAAAGGAAAACTAAAGGGACAGGAGGCATTATGCTAAGTCTCTTTCTCCACAGAAGGGAATTGGATGTCTTGTGACCTGCACTTGAAAGCTGGATAGTTCAAGTTATCATAACCTGCAGCTGCAGGGAGATTACCACATCTTTGACTTGGTAAACAACAGAGTTGTTTGAAGGCCAAGGGTTTAGTACAAATCGTGAAAACATGGGCTGTTTGTTTATGGATTTTTAAAGGTGCAGAATTAAGCACTCAGGAGATGCCAGAGTTAAGGCAGTAATTACCTCCCTGTCTGTGGGCTGTCAGCTGGAGCTGAGAGCTGCGCTGACATAAGCACACAAATATTTGGGGGCCTGGTGATGCTGGCAGGCCATTGATCATGTCTGGCTGCTTCAGGTGCTCTGAGCACACATGGCACGGGCTGAGCTCAGCTGAAGCTGGCAGGGCTCAGAAGCACTTTACCAGAGGCAGTCTGGCCCTTCCCTTCCATCAGACAGATGGAAAACAACACATCCAGGTCAGTGGACACAACAGGAGAGACTCAGACAGCTGACTTGGCTTGCGGTAGGTGGGTACAGTGGGACAAAGCTGCCTTTTTGCTTGTCATGTTGGGATTTACTTCCCTCCTTGGCTTCAGGCACATCAGCTGGTGAAATAGGCAGCACACCAACACAAGCCCTCCATTGTGCTGTAGCCTCAGTTAATCTCTGAAGCTTTCTGAAGGAAAAGATGCATGTTATCCTGCTGCTGGAGATGGCTTGATAATGAACATGGAGAAAGGCGTTTAAGTTCTGGCCTAGTATCACACTGAAAAAGTGTGACACAAGGTACAGCAAGTATTTTTCCTGTTCACAGTTCACTGCTTTAGCAAGTGCCTTCTGCTCTTGATCCCCGTGTTGTTTATTTAACTGTCCAGCTTCCTGAGGAAGGGAATTTCATGCACTATATGAGCTTGCTTAAAAATTACCATTCAATAGCCAGCTGCACCTTTAGCAGCACATGCTCAGAGCCTTGGAGATGCATGTGTCCCTTTATGTCCTATTTCTGTTTTAGCTGGGTGCGTGACTCAATATCCTGCTCTTGGGGTGCTTTGAGGACTGCTAAGCAAGCTTTCTCTTAGCCTGTCTGATCCCAAACCCTGAAATGCAGTAAAGGACATTTTCTGTGGATGTGCCTATGTGGTGGGTTT
>VYZX01010247.1:0-20047 GCA_013401335.1 Brachypteracias leptosomus
AGCGCCGGGCCGCGCTGCCGCTGCCCCGCGGCCGCCTCCCCATGGCGGCGCCCCCGGCCCGGCTGCTCCTCACGCCGCCTCTCGCCTCCCCTCACCACTCCGCGGGCAGCGGCCAGCCAGCCCCAGCGCTACGCCACCGGCGTAGGCTCTCCGCGCACCCATGCGCCCCCCGCCACGCCGCCGGCGCAAAGGCCGTTCCTGAATACCGGCTGCGGAGCGCAGGGGCCCGGCGCAGGCTCGGCGCAAGCGCAGCCGACGGGAGGGTGGTGGCGCAACGGCGTTGGCGTAAAGCGCCTTCGAGAATAGGAGGAGCAGTGGGAGGGCGGCTTTGCGGCAGCGCGGGGTGCTTTACGGTAGCGCCGCGCTTGGCGGCTACCGGCGGGGCCTGCTTTTAACTCGCTGCTGCCCGGCCCGGTGGGGGGGGGCTCGGAGTGGGGCTCAGCTCCGCTGTGGGGACAGGCTCCGGCGCTGCCTGCAGCCCCCCTGTGTGGGACAGACTCCGGTAGAGGGCACAGCTCCCCCGTGGGGGCCAGACCCCACTATAAGGTACCCTATGGGAGTACAGGCCCTGGTGTGGGGTATGGCAGCACCACAGCGGCCGGGATCCCGGATAGGGCACCGGCCTCGGGGAACAGACCCGGTATAGGGCACGGCTGCACTATAGGGGACAGGTCCTGCTCTAGAGCACAACCCCACTGTAGGGGACAGGCTCCAGCATAGGGTATATGACCCAGACAGAGGAGAACGGCCCCAATATGTGGCAGATCTCCCCATTAAGAGCGCAGCCCCACCATAGGGTACGGCTCCAGTATGGGTCACAGCCCCCAGTACAACGTACAGCCCCGCCACAGGGCCCAACTGGCACTAGGGCCTCGGGGGACAATCTCTGGGAAGGGGAACTGGATCTGGGGGGTCCTGCAGAGATCAATAGGACATAGCTCCAGGCTGGTGGGACCCTCCAGGACAGGAGCCAGGTGGGCACACAGCCTGCAGTGCCAGCCTTTTGCTGTCTTGAGTGTTGGGAGTTCTTCTGATCAATCATTTCAGCCAGAAAAATCCTGTCCTGTGAAGGAGGGCACAGGCAGGACAAGGGTTTCATCTGGTGGCACAAGAGCTGTCCCTGTTTGAGAGCACCACTGGGGGGAGGAGGCCCTGCTGTGACCCCATTGCTGTCATTGTCACCCACCCCAGGAATGTTTCCAGGCAATGGGCAAATCAGTTTGTGGGGGTCTGGGGGAGAAAAGAGTCTTCAGTCACCAGCACCACCCCAAACACCCACCTCAGCATTTCCAGCTGTGCAGTGGGTTCTCTCCCAGCCCCAGGGAATGTTCCCTGTTCTCCCCCCAGGCTTTGGTCTAAAGCACTTTTCCCCTGTTGGTGTTTGCTCCTAGAAGAAAACGCTGTGATTTTAGAGAATTGGGAAAATAAAATAAAGCCCTGATGTGGCCATCCCATCCCCGTGCTGTGACATGGTGCTCTTCTTCCTCTTCCTCCTCCTTCTCCTCGTCCCACCACCCCATGGTGCACTCTGAGAACACACAAGTTGCTGGGACAATTGGCTTGAGAATTGACCCCATGTTCTGGAGCAAGACAGGGGGAAGCAAATAATTGTGATTTATTTCAAGGCAGATCTCCAGCAGTGAAGACACGGTCTGCAGAGACCAGTACAGCTCAGGCTATGGAACCAGCTCAGAGAACAGCCAGGGAAAGCCCCAGGTACAAACCCTGCCCCCCTCCTGCAGGCACGAGTTAATTGGGGCTAAATCACCAGCAGACAACACAAAGGACCCTCTCTCAATCACACACAGAATGAGCTGCCCAGGATCGTGTCCAGGCCCCTTTGGAATCTCTCCACACAAGGAGACTCCACAACCTCTCTGGGCAGCCTGGGCCAGGCTCCAACACCCTCACAACAAACAACTTTCTCCTCCTGCTCACATGGAACCTCCTGGGTTCCACTTGGTGCCCGGTGCCCCTTGGCCTGTCCCTGGGCACCACTGACAAGAGTCTGGCCCCAGCCTCTTGCTCCCCATGGGCCCTTTAGCTCTTGCTCAGCATTGATCAGATCCCCTCTGAGGCTTCTCTTGTGCAGCTCAGCAGCCCCAGGGCTCTCAGCCTTTGCTGGGCACAGAGATGCTCCATCCCCTCAGCATCCCCTAATCATTTCATCCTCGTGCTCACATCGCTGGCAGAGCAGCTGTAGGAGACCACAGCTGGTGACAGTGAGGTGCTGATGGCTGGGCAGGGGGTACCTGCAAAAGGTTTTGGGGGTTCAAGAAGACACTGAGGTTGGCAGATGTTGTATCAAGCAGCTGTGATGAAAATGGCTCTTTTAGGATTAAATATCTGCTGTGGACTCCCAGCCCAGCAGCCAAAGTCCTCCTGGGCTGCTCCCCAGCAGCGTGGGCAGCAGGGCAGGGAGGGGATCCTGCCCCTCTGCTCCCACCTGGGGAGACCCCCCTGCAGTGCTGGGACAGCTCTGGCGTCCTCAGCACAGCAGAGACATGGAGCTGGGGGAGTGGGGCCAGAGGAGGCCCCAGCAATGGTGGGAGGGCTGGAACCCTCTGCTGGGAGGCCAGGCTGGGAGAGTTGGGCTTGGTCATCCTGGAGAAGGAAAGGCTCCAGGGACACCTTCCACCCCAAATTATCCCATGATTACAGGATTCTATGGTAATTTGGGGCAGTAAATTCAGGTACACATTAAACAGATCCAACTCACCCCTGCCATCAAACAGCCCCATACTCTGGGGTCACCATCTCCTCTCCTTGAGGCAACAACCCAGAGAAGGCAGAAGCCAGCACTGCAAGGGGCCAGCTCAAGGCTCTGCACTGAGAGTCCAGGACAAGGAGCTCAACCCCAGTGCTGAGGAAATGTGACCTTCTCACCCTGACTCTGCATCCCCTTCATTAGGAAATGGCAATAATGGCAGCAAAGCACTGGTCAGGCACCCGTGAGGTGGCTGCTCTCACCCCAATCCCCAGCATAGAAGATGAGCTTAATCTACCAACGTGCTGTTCTTTTAAGGAACAAAACAACATGTGGTGGGAGATGTTGGGAGGAAAATAAAGATTTCGCCACTTCCCTCTGCCAGAGGACTCTGGTTACCTAGGAACAGACACACTCCTCTCCTGCGGCCAGTTCTTCTCATCAAGCACAGGATGAGCATTTATTGTCTTGTGATCAGGAGAAAAAAAAAACAAACCCCAAAAACAACACAAACAAAACCCCCAGAGCTCCACAAGTGACAGGAAACATCGCACACGTACAACGCCACGTGATGCCCAACAACCAGGAGCCGGGTCCAGGTTAATGGTGTTAAGACTTCTTAGAAATCTAATGTAAACATGTAAAAACCATAGAGAGTCCACCAAGAGGAGCCACACGGGCAGCGTGTGAGTCAACTGCCTGGAATTACGGTTCCTGGTGTGGCAGCAGAGGCTGGAGGGGGGGGAGAGGTGGCAGATCCCACCCAGAGAGGTTCCTCTGAGCTCTGTGGAGGTCTTGGGCAGTGTGTGCTAATGGGGAGCAATTCTGGTGTCTGGCTCCAACTCTCTTGGTGGGCAGGCTCCTCAGTACCTCCTGCCCTGGCATGGAGCATTTTCAATGTGACTGAAGGTGGGTGCTTCAAAACAGCCCCCCTGGGTTGTCCAAGGGGAAAAACAAAGAGAGAAGCAGGCGGTAGAGTCCCCATCAATGCTTCTCTTGGTTCCTTTGAAACCTCCACCTTGACACGCTAAAGAAGGACAGACACCAATGGCCTTGGAAGGGTTTTGGCAAGAGGCTGAGGATGGTGAGGGGCAGCTGGAGGGAGGTGGGGCCACGTTCTGGCTTCCACTTATGGGCAATTTAGTGTTTGGTTCCGTTCACCTCCCCTCCCTCCCCCGTAGTGCAATCGTAGTTCCAGGGAGTTAATCACCAGGCAGCTCTTTCATCTCTCTGATGGCAAGCGACAGAGAACACTTAAAATTACACTTGACACAAGACAAAGGCACCTAAAAGCTTGACAAGGCGAGCAGGTCGTGTTCTGCTAAGAAGGCTTCAAGCGTTTGTACTTACAAGCAGCTTGCAAAAACAAAACCCCTCATGTTTGGAGCACATGAAACATCCCAGAGCCAGCAAAGGGCTGGTTCTGCAGCAGGGCACTGGTGTGACAGGGAAGGAGGCTCTGCCCTGTGCTGCTGCTCCTGCTTTGGCCCCTACAAGGAAGGTGTCACAGGCTCCAAGCTGAGCTTGCTGCAGTATTTACAGTGGGACACAGGGGAAGTTAATGGAGTGAACGGGGGCTCTGCGGGGGAGGACGAGCTCTCCTTCCCCAACTAGTACTTTGTTAGATAAGGCACATTAGAGACAGTTTCAAAAGATCACTTGCAATCACTCCCACCCAGCCAGGACAACCTCCCTGCCCCTCTCCAGGAGCCAGTTTTGTCTTCCAGTTGCAGGGTGAATTTGGAGTGATTCCACTTACACCAGGAACCACCCGGGAGCTGGGTGGGTGCTGGGGCTGACCCAGGGGGTGCCCACAGCTCCCCAGTGTCTGCAGTGGAGCTCTCCAACCTTCCCAGGATCCTTGGCCAAACCTTGCACAGCCAGAGGCTTTTGAGCATTCACTCCCTGTAAAAATCTCGGGGACGTACCTCCCAGGTTTGACAAAATTCACAGCAGGTTGTTGAGGGAGAAGAAAAATCTGCAGCTTCTGCTGCCTGGGTGGGGACAGAGGGGACTGGGGTGGCTCAGGCTACAGGAGTCCTGATGTGCACACACAGAACGGAGATGAACAACAAGAGGGACACCAGCTCTTGGGGAAAACAACCCCTCCCAACAGCCACAGCTTCTCTTCAGCCACTTCTGGGAGAAAGGCAAGAACCTCTCCCTGCTTCTACGAGGAAGGGAAGTGCTGCTGGCTACACAGCCCAGCAAACATCAGCTACAAGGACTAAACAAGCTCTCCTTGGTCTACCAGACCCCACTGCACAATGTCTGGATTTCAGCTGTGTTGGGAGAATTAAACCTGTTCCTTCTAAGAGAATTATTCCTACACCACCCTGGGCCCCAGCTGAGATCAACAGTTACCTTGAGAGCCCAGGGAAAGTGTGTCCCAGCAGGGTGAGGTGTCCCCTGCAGGGCGTTTCTTGGGTCAGCACGAAACCTGGATGCCACAAGTGGAGTTTGGAGGGCACAGAGATCTCGTGCTGCCCAGTTGTGCCAGGGTGAAGGTCACCCAGGCCCAAAGCCCAGTGCCAGCCAGCTTCTCAGTGGGCTTTGAGGCAGGCTTGTAGCGAGCAGCCATGAACCAAATGAGATGAACCCGTGCTTCTGGAGCACACAGACCTGGCAAACACTGCCAGCAGAAGGGCAAGCAAGAGTTCTGACATGACCACAGCCCTAGCCAGGCCAAGGAGGATTTGTGGACTCCACACTGGAACACCACTCACCCACAGCAAGCACCGTGACCTGCAGGATTCTTCCCCAGAGAGAGCAAGCAAACGAGGCTGTAGAGTTTACAAATACCTTTGCTATCACTAGTACCAAATAACTGAGGTGCTGCATTTCCCTCGGGGTGACAAACTCCAGATGATTCCTCTGGGAGAGCAAACACCAGTTGCTGCTAATGCTCTGAGTGTGGTGGTTACGGAGGCTTGGGGGGTGCTGGGCAGGTGCTGAGAGCTAAGCAGGGAGGCAGGAGGAGGGAGGAGCAGTCCTGGTGCTGGTCACCATCGTGGGGGAGTGAAGCCTTTGTCACACATGGTCACGAGAGGATTCCCTCCAGCAAGGGCAGGTTGGCTCCTCAGTCTGCAGCGAGGCAAACACTGGTAACTCAAAGCAAACAACAAAAACCTTGTGGCTGAGGCCGTGCAGAGCTCCAGAGGTGGCAAGGGCTGGCAGCATAAATCTTCTGCAGTGATGAGGAGACACCAAACAAAACCGTCCCCAAGGTGGGGGTGCTTGGGGGGGAATGCAAATGATCTTTTTCAAATAACAATAATAAAAACACCGAAAAAGAAGAGAATCCAGGCAGTTTGCAGCTGCTGCTGCTTAAGGCCATTGGTTTCCCGGGGGGTAGTTGGGCACTGTGGGGTACTCTGGCAGGCTGTTCCCAGAAAAATTGCTGTACTGGGCCTCCCTGCTGGGGGGGTTCCTCCACGTGCCACTGTTCCACTCGTCCTGAGCCTTCTGAAAGCTTCCACCAGCCCCTCGGTAGATTTTGTGTACCTAAAGGATGGAAGAGAGAAGAGGAGGAAGGTCAGCAGCAGGTACCCACAGCTCAGAAGAGCTCTGGGCACTGTATGGTGTATTTGGGTCTCTCTCTGTAAAGAGCTGCACTCCCGAGGAACAAAAGCACTAAAAATGTCATAAGAGAGTGAACAGAGGCACAAATAGAATCATAGAATCACTCAGGTTGGAAAGGACCTCCAGGATCATCAAGTCCAACCTTTGTCCACCATCTCCCTGACCCCCAGACCATGTCTTGAAGCACCAACATCTACTCATTTTTTGAGCACAAAATAGGTAATATCAACCCAAGACTTGAACTTGTTTTGCTGGGATTGAGGTTGGGGATCCCAGAGCCAGCCCAGGCCACTCTCCAAAACAGACCCTGCTGCTTCAGCAGGGCCTGTCCTCCCTCCTCCTCCTCCACCATCTGAAGCTCTCCACAGTCCTACCCCCAAATCACTCCTGCAGAGAAGCAAGGACCACTTCCCCTCCTGCCACCCAGTCCCCACTGCAGGGGCCATCTCGAGATGCTTCATCTTTACCATCAGTGACCATCCCAGTGAGCAACGAATCTTATTTTGATGGATGTAAAGGAACATCACCACGTGCTACAGTGACAACGTCCAGCCCCAGCTGCCTTGTGCTGGCTGGGTTTGTCCTCTAGATCCTCTGAGACACCAACTGATGACAGTTTAAAAGCAGTGGTGACTTCTGAGCTGCCTGCTCACGTTGCTACAACACAGAGAGTGGCTATTGCAGGGCAGGGAGAGAGGTGAAGCACCTACCCTCAGGATGCAGACGAGCATCGCGACCGCTGACAGCGTAAACATGATGGCTGGGAACAGCATGAACACGGCAGCTGCAACGTTGGTGCTGAAGAAGGTGATGGCTGAGAGCCATCCACTGGGGGGAACAGAGGAACAAGATCACCACAGCTCCCTCCTTTAAGTGTCATCATCAGAAAAGCTCTTTATTCCCACCCTGAAACTACAAGGCGGCTTTAAAGCTCGTGAAAATGAAAAGAATAATGAAGAAAATGGGGCTCAGGCAGGTGTTTCCTCAGGGTCTCAGGTCTCTCCTGCCAGCACCTCCTGCTAATTAAATCGAGGACCTTTAGGGGATATCCACCTGCACAGGCTTTGGGAAAGGAAGATTTATTCCCAAGGTGCTTTTGGTTGTGCATCTGGAGACCTGACTTGGGACCAGGGAACACGAGGGTCTTATGATTCAGACCACATCCCCACTCCCTTGAGGGCAATAACCAGGCAGGACAACTGGGGAGCATCAGCATTCACAAACTGCTGCATGGAGCAGCAGGACTTTCCCTGATTTGTAGTTTGAGCAGGAATAGCTCTCGAGTCTCTGGAGACAGAAAGTTAAAATGCCAAACAATTACAACACAACCAGGGACAGACACTAAAATGCTCCCATTTATTTTAGGATGACTCTCACCACACTTGCTCTGTAGGCCAACACTGAGTCACCTCACACTGTCACCATGTGGGGTGAATGCTCTGAGGACAACGCTAAGAGAGCATCAGATGAGCCCTGGAACTGGCTGGTTAAATGTTAAAAAGAAGCAGACCTTGTAGGAAGGTGCTAAAAAGAGCAAGTGGGTGAAGATCTCTGACTCCTGCCAACACAGGAGTGAGAACAGAGCTGTGCACCCGTAATTATGTCACAGAGGAGAGGAGAAAAGCTGCTTCCACCCCACCCTGTGCACACTCTCACCAGTTTCTCAAAAGTTGACAGAAAGAGCCCATGACCCAAAGGCCCAGGAGCTCAGTGCTGAGCTGTGGGGCTGCAGGAGCCTCCCACTTACCAAGCTCCCCAGCCGGAGAAGCCAATCGCCTGCAGGACGGTCAGAACAAACTGTGCTCCAAAGATGAAGAAAAAGGCCATGAAATTAAAGGAGCTGTCTGACCTGTGGAGGAACAGAGGCAGTGAGGGGACACCAGCACCTCCCGTGGCCAATGTCTGACCCCATCACACACAGACCCCCACGGGTGGTGTCTCAGAGGAGGTCCCTCCACAGCTGTGGAGGCTGCTCCCCTTTCCCCACAGTGCAGCTCCATGAATCACCAGCACCCAACCTCTCCCAACAAGCCTGGCTCCTGCAACTGCTCTCCCAAAGCAGCTGCATGTGAGACACACGAGGAGAGGAGTCTCCTGCAGAACATGGAGAGCTTGAATCATCCCTCTGACTAACTCTGAAGACAGCAGAGCCTGACACCAGCCCCAGCAAGGAGGCACAAGGGACTGAGCACTGCCAGGCAGAGTTTGCTCCCAGTGCTCACTGGGCATGAGAATTCCAGCTGGGAACATCTCAGTGGCTGCTCCTCATCACGCCCACGGTTAATAACCCAGCTCTGGGACAGCACAGGAGGAGAAACAGCCACAAGAGAAGCTGGTGGTGCCCTGTCTGGGCAATGCAGGAGCAGGATTCCACATGGAATGGGTTGGAAGGGACCTCAAAGATCATCTCATTCCAACCCCCCATGGCAGGGACACCTCCCACTAGAGCAGGTTGCTCAAAGCCCAACCTGGCCTTGAACACCTCCAGGGATGGAGCATCCACAACCCCCCTGGGCAACCTGGGCCAGGGTCTCACCACCCTCACAGTGAAGAAATTCCACCTGATTTCCAATCTAAATCTCCCCTCTTCCAGTTTGAACCCATCACCCCTTGTCCTATCACTACAAGCCCTTGTAACAAGTCCCTCCCCAGCTTTCTTGTAGCCCCTTCAGATACTGGAAAGCCCCAAGAAGGTCTCCCTGGAGCCTTCTCTTCTCCAGGCTGAACAAGCCCAACTCTCCCAGTCTGTCTTCATAGGAGAGGCCCCATCACTGTGGGCTCCACATCTTTGGGATGTACAGGCTGAGAGGGTCCTTTCACTTACACAGACAGCACGAGTATGATCCCAACCCAGAGGGCTCACCAGGGGTGCTCATGGTCTCCCTGTCACGGGTGCCCTGGGGCACTGCACCCTCTTGCCTGAGTTTTGTCTGCCACAGAACTGCAGCAGAACATCTTCATCCCCTTAAACCATCTGCAGCAAGGAGCCCACCTTTCCCTGCAAGCCCAGGCACTCCTAAAACTCCCCAATAAATAAATGATTCCCATCCTCCCATGTACCCAAAGGCCCCATAATTTAGAGAAGAGATTTAAAAAGCCACGTCAGTTGTTTATGAGGCAACTCAGTGCAAAGGGGTTTACAGAAGAGCTCCAGTCATCCCCAGCTCCTGTGCAAACCCTGGAAGTACTTAAATATCTATTATTTGAATTATTATTTTACTATTTATTAGTATTATAATTCTGGGAGACCCCAGGGTCTGGAGAAGTGGCTCCTGTGGACCCTGCCTAGGCTGAGACAAATGGAAACACCTCCAGTCAGAGCTTGGAGTTGACCTTTCCTGCTGCTCTGGGCTGAGTGTGTTGGTTTGGTCACCTTCCATCTTTTTCCCCCATCCCTGGAGTCCTTCAAGGTGAGGCTTGCTGGGGCTCTGAGCAGCCTGCCCTAGGTAGAGATGTCCCTGCTGGTGTAGGGAGGTTGGACCAGATGACCTCCAGAGGTCCCTTCCAGCCTCAAACATTCTATGATCCATAAAAGATGGGCACAGAGATGCTGTGAAAGGCAATTGCCATCCCTGAGCATGGGATGTCATCCCTGATGGTCCCACCCTTCCAACATCCCCTCAGAGAGCAGCCATGGGAAGGAATCACTTCAAACAGGGGCTGCTCACAGCAGCGTGGATGCTAATCCAGTTAACAGGGATTAGGCTGGAAGCCCAGCCTCCAAACAGCCTCCTGCAACCAGGACCTGAAAGGGCTGGAGGAGTCTTCATTTGAGAGGATCTGCAGGAATTAGGGAGGATACACTGAAAAGGTGGTTTCTGATCCAGCTTTCTGGTGCAGATTTGTAACAGCTCTGCCCCAGCACCAAGGCTAATTTAATTTTGGCTGCAGATGTCTGACAGGGGGCTTAGGGAAGCATCCTTGCAGAAGATGATGCCAGTGCTGGAGGGTCATCCCTTCCCAGAACAGGCAGAGTGAGTGGGTCTGACCTCACTGTCCTGGAGCCTGACTCACTGTGGTCCCATGGAGAACGTGCTGCCCACTGCAGGGCTTCTGATAGAGCCATAGAATCATTTAGGGTTAGGAAAGGACCTCTAGGATCAAGTCCAACCTTTGTCCAACATCTCCCTCACCCCCAGGCCATGTCCCAAAGCGCCACATCTACTCGTTTGTTGAACCTCTCCAGGGATGGTGACTCCAGCACCTCCCTGGGCAGCCTGGTCCAGTCCCTGACCACTCTTTCTGCAAAGAACTTCTTCCTAATGTCCAATCTAAACCTCCCCTGGTACAACTGGAGGCCAGGGGAGGTTTCTGGAGGCTCCTCTGCCACTGATGGCCCAGGCAACCATCTCTGGGCTCGCCACTGTCCCCAGGGCTCATTCTTTTTATAACTGTAAAGTCTTTACACAGGGTAACCTCGGGGACCTCTCAGCGTTCAGTTGCATAAACACATCCAAACAACATTAAAGGAATCATTAGAAACAGCCCCTGTGAAGCCCAGAGGGGGAGGAGTCCTTGTTCCCAGAGCAGCACAGACACAGCTCTGAACCCAGCCCTGACCAGCCCTTGGGCTTCTCCACCAGGGATGGGGACAAATCCCCAGCTCCAGAGGCAGGAGTTCAGAGCTGGTGTTTTCATGGCTTAAAACTTTCCATGATTCTATGAATCCAACCTTCTGCTTCCATCAGAACTAACCCTCCCTGGTACTCCAGGACAATGTTTTAAGCAGCACCAGAGCATTAACTGCCCAGGGTTGTTTGGACTCAAGGTGTAAATTCAAAAAGCATTTAAGCAACTCATTTAGGATGTGCCCAACAGACAGGACCCCCCCTGCCAACTCCCACTCCTGGCAGCTGCTTTTGCTGTTGTCTGACCCAACCCATCACACAACCTGGTGAATAATCAAAATCACAGAATCATGGAATGGGTTGGAAGGGTCCTCAAAGATCATCTCATTCCAACCCCCCTGCCATGGCAGGGACACCTCCCACTAGACCAGGTTGCTCCAAGCCCCATCCAACCTGGCCTTGAACACCTCCAGGGATGGAGCATCCACAACCCCCCTGGGCAACCTGTGCCAGTGTCTCACCACCCTCACACTGAAGAAATTCCACCTGATTTCCAATCTAAATCTCCCCTCTTCCAGTTTGAACCCATCACCTTTCATCTTATCACTACAAGTCCTTGAGAAAAGCCCCTCCCCAGCTTTCCTGTAGGTCCCCTTCAGATACATGAAGGCCCCCAGAAGGTCTCCCTGGAGCCTTCTCTTCTCCAGGCTGAACAAGCCCAACTCTCCCAGCCTGGCCCCACAGCAGAGGGGTTCCAGCCCTAAGACCATTTCTGTGGCTCATGTTAAGCTTAAATCCAGAGTATTCTGATAACAGGGAACCAGGAAGAGCTTCACCTTCAGAGCCCAGATCCCCACGTGGTGTGTGGGGTCTGCTGGGGACCCCCAGCCCCACACTGGGCAGGTCCCTCCCCTCCTCTGAGCCTCCTCTCCCTGTGTCAGGCTGGAAACTGCTCGGGACCCTCACGGCTCTGACAAGTATCACACATGAACGTTTGAATAATGCCTCCTGACCCACAGCCAGCCTGAGCAAATGCAAATGATTATTAATTAAAGTGAAAACATAGGATGGCTTTAAATATTTGTGGAGTTTCAGAAGGACTCGCTCCAGGGAACTGCTTTAATCTATAAAGCAAAGCAGCCAAGCTCTCAAGTATCTGGAGACAAAAACCAGAAGAGTCCTCAAAAACTATTAACTTAACATCAAAATAAACCTCAGTGAAGCTTTTCCAAATTGGCATCTATCTTAATGCCACACTGATAGGGGGGTGCTGCTGAGCTTGAGATATTGAAGTAAAAGGTGAATTTCATCCTCATGGAAGTGGCAAATGTGCTGCTGCTCAGCTCCAATCCCAGGCAGGTGACCCTCAGCCCTACAACTAGGATTTAGAAGTAGAATCATAGAATCATCTAGGTTGGAAAAGACCTCTAGGATCAAGTTTCCAACCTTGTGGTCCCATGGAGAACGTGCTGGCCCACTGCAGGGCTTCTGATAGAATCATTTAGACTTAGGAAAGGACCTCTAGGATCAAGTCCAACCTTCATGCCAACATCTCCCTGACCCCCAGACCATGTCCCAAAGCACCACACCTACTCGTTTGTTGAGCCCCTCCAGGGATGGGGACTCCAGCACCTCCCTGGGCAGCCTGGGCCAGTGCCTGACCACTCTTTCTGGAAAGAGCTTCCTAATGTCCAATGTAAACCTCCCACATTCTTCTTCATTTTGAAGACACTCAGACAGCAAGTCCATGATCTCCATCCCATCAGACAGATCTCCAGAGCAGTGATGACAACACCCCTCTCCCCCAGAGGAACCCAGACCCAGCACCTGGTGGGCTCCCACTTACCTGAAGGCTTTGTAGGCGGGGCGGAACCAGCAGACATAGCCACAGGGGCTGAAGAGGAGCAGCCAGAGGATGGCCAAGCCAAAATTGACCCCGTAGCCTCCTCCGATCCACCAGGCCAGGCACGCGATGATGTTCACCACCAGTGTGAGGCAGTAAACTGTAGAGAGGGCAGAGGGGAGAGGGTGAGGTTGGGACATCTCTTCTCTTCTTGTGGATGAGAAGCTCAACATGAGCTGTCAGTGACACCTGCAGCCCAGAGAGCCAATGGTGTCCTGGGCTCCAGCAAGAGCAGCGTGGGCAGCAGGGGAGGGAGGGGATTGTCCCCCTCTGCTCCACCCTCTGAGACCCCACCTGGAGCTCTGTGTCCAGTTCTGGAGCCCCCAGCACAAGAAAGATCTGGAGGTGCTGGAACGTGTCCAGAGAAGGGCCACGAGGATGGTCAGAGGCTGGAGCACCTCTGCTACGAGGACACACTGAGAGAGTTGGNCAGAGGGGTGTAAAACGCTGCCCAGGACCCAGCCTCAGTGTGACTCTGGTCTCTGTGCTCGCTGAGGCTCCTCAGGAGCTGTTACTGAGCCAGCACATGCCTTGCAGGTTCTCTCTCTGCTTCCCTGGGCCTCTGAGGATGCCTGGAAGTCAGCTCCAGGGCTTGTAAGTGCTGCCTTGAGCGAAGGGATAAACAAACTCCAATCAGGCTGAGAACATGGGACCACAGGGGTGGCTTAAAGGCCTTTTCACTCTCTGTTCCTGCCACTCGGATAAAAAGGAGCAGTTGACAGTGGCCCCCAGAGCACACCAGTGCTGTGCTCAGAAGATGTGAGGGAAGTGATGCTCTCCCCCCTTGCCCTGAAGCTCCCACCACAGAGGGGGCTGCTCCCTTCCCAGCTCCACGGGCTGGGCTCAGTCCCCATCCCTGGGGCTCCCCACTTTCATCCCCATGCTCCCCTCAACACCCCAGGGACTCCCTGAAGCAGCCCCTGCATCCCCCCAGGCTCTGCCAGTGTCAAAGAGGCTTAGCCCAAGTACAAGCTCTTAGTTTAGGAGGGCTGGAACCCTCTGCTATGGGGCCAGGCTGGGAGAGTTGGGCTTGGTCAGCCTGGAGAAGAGCAGGCTCCAGGGAGACCTTCTTGGGGCCTTGCAGGACTGCAAGAGGCCTGTCAGAAAGATGGGGACAGACTTTTGAGCAGGGTCTGTTGGGACAGGACAAGGGGGGATGGTTTGAAACTAAAAGAGGGAGATTAGACTAGAGAGAAGGAGGAAATTGTTGGTGCTGAGGGTGGTGAGAGCCTGTCCCGGGTCACCCAGAGAGGTGGTGGCTGCCCCATCCCTGGAACCATTGCAGGGGAGGTTGTTTGGGGCTCTGAGCAACCTGCTCTAGTTGCAGATGTCCCTGCTCAGTGCAGGGGGTTGGACAAGATGAGCTTGAAAGGTCCCTTCCCACCCAAACCAGTCCCTGATTTTGGTAAACTGGTGATGACTCTTAAAGCCTAGATGGGAAGATGAGAAGGCAAAGAGGGTTCAGACACAAAAGACCCGTCAGTCCTTGGTGCTGAGCTCACAGCAACACTTTGCACCCTGCCCTCAGGCACTCAGCCAGAAGCAAAGCCCTGAGCTCCTCCCCACCCGTGGCAGGTGAACATCCCCTGCCCCTTCCTTGCTGTGTCTCTGCAGCTCATCCCTGCCTGGCTCCTCTGATGCCCAACACCAGCCTGGCCTCTCCCTCTGCCCCTTCTCCTCCTCCCACCTGCCTTCCCACAGCCTGGGGACTGCTGAACAGCTACAAAGTTTTGTGGTTTTAAAATATTATTTGCAATAGAGTCAGAAGAATCAAGCGAGGAAAGGATCCGAATCACAGAATCATCAGGGTTGGAAGGGACCTTAAAGATCATCTCATTCCAACCCCCCTGCCATGGCAGGGACACCTCCCACTCCATCAGTTGCTCACAGCCCCAGCCAGCCTGGCCTTCCAAATGTCCAGGGATGGGGCTTCCAGCACCTCTCTGGCCAACCTGGGCCAGTGTCTCCCCACCCTCCTGGCCAACAACTTCTTCCTAACCTCTCATCTCAATCTCCCCACCTCTACTTTTGACCCATTCCCCCCACTCCTACCACTACCTAACAGCCTCAAAAGTCCCTCCCCAGCTTTCTTGGAGCCCCCTTAATAGCAGCTGCTGCTTCTGACATACAAACTACAGCAAAGTTAAAATAAAACATTGTTCTACTACAAAGAAAATTCCTTCTGAGTAGCACATGACAAAGCTTTATAGGCATGGTTTGGATGTGTCTTAATATTGGGGAGAAGGAAGAGTTTTAATTATATAAATTTCATTCATATAGTAATTAGCTGTTCTTCCCCCAATTTTTATTTTCAAAAGTAATTTATTCTCCAAAAGTTAGTTAATAAAACCTCATCAAGAGCATCCAGAAAGTTTTAACCTTCTGGCCCTTGCTGTGCCTCAGGCAGGAGCTTGTTCTCCAGCAGTGGGAGCTCTGGTACAGGCTTCCCCAAACCACCGCCCACCACAACGAAATGGCCACATCCAATCAAAATAATGAGCATTCAACCTTCTAGCAACGACTTGGTGTCTGTTTTGAACACCAGCCTTTTCTTCTTGACCACTTTCCCTCCATATTCCTGTCTCTCCATCCCATCCCCAAGAGCTGGGGAGACCCTAAAGCAAGCTGGCAACGTGAGGCTCCTGCTGAAGGTGCCAGGGAGACCCCAAAAGCAAGTAAGCTGCAGCTGGCAACGTGAGGCTGCTGGTGGAGATGCCAGAGCTCCTCAGCCACCCCGGACTAGTTGCCCAAGTAGGTGGCACCTTTCCAGCAGGCCATTAACTCCCATGAGGGACACTTTGTTTGGGGCCAGCCGCAGACAAAGGCGGCCTCAGAGCGCCCAGAGCCCCAGCAGCCAGGCTGAGGGGACAAGCAGCTTCTTCAGGCAAGAAAATTACAGAGCTCATTCCAGCAGCTCTAAATAACGACAGAACAATGCAGCCACAGAGCTGCCATTATTGCTGCACACAAATCTCTCCCCGACACACATCCCATGCAGCTGGAATAAAAGCCCTGCCACCCAGAGCAGATCTGGCAGCAAAGGAGCTTTTCCTTCTGGTGAGAAGGGTAAAGAGGATGACAAGCATTTGGAGGGGGAAAGATAAGCAAGGCAGAAAAGATTTTTAATCTCCCAAAGCTTCCCTGGTGGCTCTGGAGGCCTTGCCACACCAGCTCTCATCCCACTGCATCCCTGGGAGGAGAATGGGTGATTTCCAGTGCTGGTGTTTGAAGGGCTGAGCCAGCAAATGCAAATGTTCATCCAGAGCATCAGCAGCTGTGACCAAGAGGATCAGGCCCTTTGCCAATGGGATGGGGACATTCTGTGGCTATGGAGAGGGTTCCAAGGGCTATGGAGAGCTGAGGGAGGGACAGCACCCAGCTAGAGGACACTGATTGGGAAGGGATGAGACCAACAGGGAATTTCAGCTTTCCTCTAGTGAGGAGAGAGGCACCAAGCAAACCAGCCACATTTGTTTTCTTGCCTCACATTCTCCTGTTCATCTCAGTTCAGGTGAATTGGGGGTAAAACATCACCTGACATCAATAAAGGCATCAAATGTGATTTGCTTTCTTCCTCCTCATGGATTTTTCTAGCACTGATTCTCTCTCCTTCCTCCAGCAAAGACTCCAGGCAAGACATTGAAAATCTGGATATCAAGTCATATTATAGTATCCTAAGAGGAATTGTTTCTCCTCAGCTAATTGCAGGCAAAGCTTTAAAGCATGTAAGGCATTGAAATCTATGGGGTTTTACCACCCAAACACCTTTTCCCAGCACAGGTTTCTTATCCAACTTACACATCCATACGTGGTAGATCCTCTTCACCAGGGACTGGTAATCAATGGGGATTTCATCAGCAAAGTTCTGGTAGAAACAGGGTTTCAGGGGGATAAACTTGGGCAGTGGTGGGAAGTTGTTCACCTTTTCTGCAACACAAACACAGAGAGTAGTGAATGAGAAACCTCCTCATGTGGCTGAGAAGTTCAATGTCCCCCTCACCTGCCCCATACACACCCCAGGACTCCTTGGTTGAGGGCACTCAAGCATCACAACAGAAATTCCCTGATAGGATGAGGGGTGATGGATTTAAGCTAGAAAAGGGGAGATTTAGGCTGGATATTAGAAAAAAGTTCTTTAATGTAAGGGTGGAACAGGTTGCCCAGAGAGGGGGGGGAGGCCCCATCCCTGGAGACATTCAAGGTCAGGCTTGCTGGGGCTCTGAGCAGCCTGCCCTAGGTAGAGATGTCCCTGCTGGTGTAGGGAGGTTGGACCAGATGACCTCTGGAGGTCCCTTCCAACCCAATACATCCTATGATTCTAAAACCATGGCCAGCACTGGCCAGTCACGTTACTGCAGCATCTTCATCCTCCCCCTGAACACCAAAAATTCCATCCTCCTCCCTCAGCAGTGGGCATGAGATTTAAACCAGTGCACAGGAGGCTCAGAGGGAGGAACAGGAAGGAGCTAACAAGCAACACGTGGATTTGAAACCTTTACACATCAGTATCAAGCTGTGTGAAAGGTGCTGCGAGAGAAAAACCTTAAAATAAGCTGGAGGATGAGGTTCCTGAGGACAGGGGGAGCAACCAGGAACAGCTGGGGGAAACAGGCTGCACAGAGGGGTTTAGTGACAACCCCTCAGAAAGCCAAAGCCAGAGGGAAGGCTGGTGAGTGCCCAGAGCAGCAGGTACCTCCAGACACAAGCTCTGAGTGGGTGGGTGTGCTGGAGATGGGGCAGGAGGGGAGGTGCCCATCTCTCCAACTGGAATTGAGCACTTGGGAACCATCCAGTGCAGGGAAGGCAAGTTGGACATCAGGGATGGTTCTGTTGTGACCAGACTCATGAATACACTCTTTTTTTCTTTAAAAAGGCTGGATTTGGTGATCCTAGAGGTCTCTTCCAACCTAAATGAGTCTGTGATTCTAAAAGTCAAGGTTTTTTCTGTAAGATTAAACCCCCCCAAAGAAATCCACAAGAAAAAGAGCCCCCAAACCTTTGTGTTCAGACACAGCAAATCAGCCACGGCTGACAAGAGCAATATGGTGAAGAAAACCTTACCTTGGGAAGACATTATGTTTTAAAATCAAGTCATTAAAAGCCTAAATCCTCTGCATTTAAGCTGCTGTCAGCTCTCAGACAGCTGCACAGCTCAGCCTGGGTATGTGTGTGCTGGGATGTGCATCTCTGCATGTTTGGGAATGTTTGTTCTTGCCTCCCAGTGCTGATTAAAGTTTGATTCCAGGGCATTGTGACTAATTGTCTCTAGTCTACTTCAGCCCCAGTAAACAGAATTAAAAACAACCCGAGGAAGAGATGAAGAATGTCCTGGGAAAGCCTCCAAATGGCACAGAAGATGAGAGGAAATGTCTGAACAAGAACTGTCAGCACAAGAGTTCCCCTCCTCGTCCCATTATCTCCCTGGGAGAAGACATTTTGCAGAGCAGCTTCCCAGCATCACTTGAAGGTTGGTGGGGAGAGGAAAATGCTCCAAGCCAGGCTTTGGGAAAGAAGAGGTTTCATCCATGCAAAGGAAAGGCCCCTTTCACTGAGGGATGTGGTTTAGTGGTGCCCTGGCAGTGCTGGGTTAAAGCTTGGACTTGATGAGCTTCAAGGTCTCTTTTAACCAAAACAATTCTATGGTTTTATGATTTTCACCCAGTGTGGTGAGGACGATGCCCACTGTGAGTGCACCAGAATTAAACACAGAATAAAACCTGATGTCACCAGCCCAACTGGGCTTTTCAGTAGGATTTTCCTCATAAAACCAAACATAAACATTAACTCTTCTGCCCCTCCTCACCCACCTCTGCTAAAAGCATTTTACATTCATTCAGATGCCCTCTAAAGCTGGGATCAGTTACTGGTTAACACCCATTGCTGCCCCCACCACAGGCAGCACTGGTGTCCCACAGCTGCTTTCAAAGTCCATTTGACTTGGAAATTTGGACTTAGCATTAATTTTCTGTTTGCTATGAGCACCCAATGGGCTGTCTCCTGACCAGCAGCCTACAAAAGGTTGCAGCAGTGCTGGACTGAAGGAAGGGAAGGGGACACAGCTCTGAAAGCTGAAGAGGCAGCTCTCCAGGGAAGTCAGTAAGGACAAGATTAACTGACCACAGTGAAAGCAAATTCTATGACACTATTTTTTTTTTTTAAATGAGAGATAAGGGGCCACCAAAATGCTCAGGGGAATGGAGCATCTCTGGTGTGGAGACAGGCTGAGAGAGTTGGGGCTGTTCAGCTGGAGAAGAGAAGCTCCAGGGGGACCTTAGAGTGACCTTCCAGGACCTGAAGGGGCTCCAGGAAGGCAGGGGAAGGTCTGTTCAAAAGGGTTTGTAATGACAGGACCAGGAGTGATGGTTTGAAGCTGGGAAAGGAGAGATTTAGGCTGGAGATTAGAAAAAAGTTCTTTACCATGAGGGTGAGAGATGAGTGGAATGGGCTGCCCAGAGAGGGGGTGGAGGCCCCATCCCTGGAGTCCTTCAAGGTGAGGCTTGCTGGGGCTCTGAGCAGCCTGCCCTAGGTAGAGATGTCCCTGCTGGTGTAGCGAGGTTGGACCAGATGAGCTCTGGAGGTCCCTTCCAGCCTCAAACATTCTATGATTCTATGATAAGGAAAATTTTGTTCTGTTCCTCAACAGCTGAAGTTGTGACTGGATACTTTGGGAATACTTCTGGGATACTCTGGTTCTGCTCTCCTCCATTTTCTCTCCCCCATTGCTCAGCTCTGTCACAGGCAGTAGATCTGCTGCCAGCCCCTAGAGCAGAAGTCCCCAGATGGTGGGGCCAACACTCACTGGCCTGCAGGGCACCAGCCAGCACAGTTTGTCAGTTTTCAAGTTCACAAAACACTCCAAATCCTTCCACAGTTGTTTGCCAGGTACACAACGATGGGGATTACACCTCCTGCTCTGCAGGCAGCCAGATGACCACGTTCTCCCACCCAGAGACTCTCTAGTGTTCAACTGTTCTGGGTTCCTTCCAAGAATGGACAAAAGAAACCTGATGAAAATATCCCCTTTCATGTCTGACTGCACAGCACTCACCCCACAGCCAGGATCAACACGTTGGCTCAGCCAGAACAACCCCTGCTTTCCAAACCCAAACTCTACCACCAATGACCAGCAGCTGGGTGGAAGTCCTGGATTTTCTCTTATCTTACAGAAGTTGGGAGGAATTTTGTTACTGATTTCACTACAAGGAAAATTAAGATGTATGAATATCAACAGCACAGGCAGGAATGCTGGGGAAAGCTGCTCAGCCTCTGCCAGGAAGGAATTATTCT
>VYZX01010247.1:27706-48332 GCA_013401335.1 Brachypteracias leptosomus
GCCGGGAGGGACAGAAAGGGGAGGGGGAAGGGGATGGGATTGGGCTGGGTGGGAGACCTCGGTCTGTCATAGAACCATGGGTTGGAAGAGACCTTGGAGGTCGTCGAGTCCAACCCCCATCCCTGCCAGAGCACCACTAACCCCTGGCCCTCAGCACCACATCTCCACACCTTGGAAACCCCTCCAGGGATGGGGACTCCACCACTGCCCTGCCCAGCCTGCCACAGCCCCAAACAACCCCAAACAGCAACAAATTGTACCTCAGCTCCAACCTCAACCTGCCCTGGGGCAACCTGAGCCGCTTTCCTCTTGTCCTGTCGCTTGTTCCTTGGGCGAAGAGCCCGACCCCACCTGGCTCCAACCTCCTTGCAGGGAGTTGTGCAGAGCCAGAAGGTCTCCCCTGAGCCTCCTTTGTTCCAGGCTCAACCCCCCCAGCTCCCTCAGCTGCTCCTCACCACACTCCTTCTCTAGACCCTTCCCCACCCTTTAGCTCTTGCTCAGCATTGATCAGATCCCCTCTAAGGCTTCTCTTCTCCAGCTCAGCAGCCCCAGGTCTCTCAGCCTTTCCTGGGCACAGAGATGCTCCAGTCTCCTCAACATCTCCAGAGCCTCTGCTGGACTCTCTCCAGTAGCTCCTTGTCTCTCCTGACCAGGGCAGCCCAGCACTACACTAGGTTTGACTCTCTAACAAACACCCAAACCCATCTCCAGCAATGTGCCCATATATAAACCCTCCTCTATTTTCCAAACATCTCCAAGCCCTGGGGTTGTGGTTCCATTGCCAGCTCACAGCTGTGTGACTCCAACCCTAGCTCTGAGCTGAACAGATGCTGAACCCTTCACACCCCTCGTCTGCAACGTTTTCCATAACTTCAGCTCTAGGGGCTCTTTGGTGGCCCCAGTTCCTCTGGGGCTGCCCCCAGAACTGGGTCAGGCTGCTCCAGTTGCCAGCCGGGCAGATGTTTTAGGGGAGGGAAGGGTCAGGTCTCCAGCCTCCATCCCTCTGGAAGCATCCCAGCCAGGCAGGGAAGATTTAAGCTGTGAACCAGTAGAGGTCACTCGGCCCCAGTCAATCCAGTGCTACTGGGCCACCAGTAAGAGAGAGGGAAGGAGGTGGGCAGTGAGTGGCAGAGCCCAGGGACAGGGACATGCTCTTTGTGAGGGACTTTTAAACTGATTTCCCATGTTTGTTAATCCCCCCCAAAAAAATATGAATCCCAGACTGGTTTTGGTGGGAAGGGACCTTTCCAGCTCATCTGGTCCAACCCCCTGCACTGAGCAGGGACATCTGCAACCAGAGCAGGTTGCTCAGAGCCCCAAACAACCTCCCCTGCAATGGTTCCAGGGATGGGGCAGCCACCACCTCTCTGGGCAACCTGGCACAGGCTCTCACCACCCTCAGCACCAACAATTTCCTCCTTCTCTCTTATCTAAGTCTCCCTCTTTTAGTTTAAACCCATCCCCCCTTGTCCTGTCCCAACAGGCCCTGCTCAAAAGTCTGTCCCCATCTTTCTGACAGGCCCCTTGAAGTCCTGAAAGGTCCCAAGAAGGTCTCCCTGGAGCCTTCTCCTCTCCAGGCTGAACAAGCCCAACTCTGAACTCACCAACATCCCCTTCGACGTCTTCTCTCAAACCATCCTGCCAGAGGTTCCTGAGGTGCCACCATCACCTGCTGGACACACGGAGAGAGATGGCTCCTCAGGGGCCCTGCACATGGAAGGACACCACCAAGAGAGCTCAGCAAGATCCAACCAGCCCCACCAGAAGCCACACACAGCAGGAGCTCCTCCAACTGACCAGGTTCTGGCTAAAGTAGCCCTGGCCTCACCCACCACCCCAACCCCCACCACTTGGGTGAGGGCAGAGCCACAGAGACACAGGTGGGGCAGGTTCTGCCTCTGGAACCTGAAGCCAGTGGGGGAAACAAAACGTTCTGCTGGGTTGTGACCCATCCACAGGTCCACTCCAGCTGGGGGCCCCCAGAACTTCAGGTCCCTCCCAACCTGGTATTCTTTGATATGACCTTGAAGATGATCAAGTCCAACCCCATCTTCCTTCCTTCCTTCCTTCCTAGGACTGGGAATAGTTTGAAAACAAACTCCCATCCCCCCTGCTCCAAAGTGTGTCCCCAGTGCAACCACTGTCCTCACCTCGGGGGTGTTTCAACCGAGGTTTCCCACCTTGGTCCCACCTCCCCAGATCTCAGGATCCTTCCCAGTGTGACCCAGGGGCACCTCAGGACACCTGCAATGGAGCCTTGTGCCCAACCCCTGCTTGGCTTCACCCTTCGCAAGAATTTGGAGTCACAGTCACTATTTCCACCAGGATCATTTTGGTTTTTTTCCCTTGTAAAACACTTTATTTTTCTCCCTGTAAAGTCTGTGCAATGTACATCTATACACCGAGAGAACACACCTCAGGAAAAAGGGGTTTAGTCCATACATTATATTACTTTTTATTTCATGTCATGAAAAATTCAGACAATGCTTTTTGTCCTTAAATAAACCTTTCTCCCTCCCCTGCCCTCCCTTCCTAAGCTGACTGGTCCGAAAGAGGAAATTTTATTTAGTTATTTTCTTTTCTTTAAAAAAATAGAAATTACAATCTTACAAGACAGAACATTCAATGAGAACAGAAGCATGTTCCTAACTCTAAAAAGGAAAACATTTCCAGAAAAACCTGTCGGTATCTACAGGTAGGTGAGTGTGGAGGGTGCTCAATGGAAAAAAAAAGGTTTTCCATTTCTTCCTTTCATTCATAGAGATAAAAAAAGAACATAAAACCGACCGAAACTTTATATATTTTTGTTTTTTTTTTTTCTCTTTTGCACCAACATTCACAAGAATATATATTATAGATATATTTTATCCATTTTTATACACAGTGTGAGGGGTCTGGAGGTGGGAACGCACACTCAGCTAAACTGCCAGAGCAAACAAACACACACAGAATTCATCTTCCTCTGGAAAAGAGCAAAACCCCCGGGGCTGAGGTCACCCCATGTGAGGGAAATGCCAGAGCCTGCCTGAAAATAAAGCAGCTGCTGGGATGGAAACGTCCACGAGACACTGAGGACCCAGCATCAAAGCGAGTCGGGGCTCTCTGGTGTCCTCACCACCAGCCCCACGTGGATCCCAGGGCGGGAGAGTGGAAATCTCCCTTTTTTCCAGGCATTTCCACCCAGGGTTTTTTTTATTCACGCTTTCCCTCCAAGCTTGAGACCAGGCTCTGCTTGAGCCACCACCTCTGGGTGGCACAGGGACCTTGGCACGGCCACAAGGGCTCGGAGTGGCCCTTCCCACGGGCACCAAATCACCGAATCGACACCCAATCATTTAATCCCTTCCCAAGAAATCATCAGATGGACAGTGGGGTCCTTCCAGGAGAAGTGAAAAGTGCAGGTTCCGGGGGTTTGGCAGCTCGAGGGACGCGCCTCCGACGCTCCCAGACTTCCCTGGACTCCCACGGGGGCTTTTATTGCTCAGAATCCAACGTCTCTGCCAGGTCCTAAGCCAGGAAAAAATGCAAGCGGGGGCTGGGGCTCAGTCTCTTCCCAATTTAAGGTGCTTTCTTGGTTTCTTTGCCAGATGAAATGAAAAACGGGGACGTCGACCAGGCTGACAAGGACCGAGGACACAAAGAAGGGTTTGTGCTTTTTTTTTCTCCCCCCAAATATTTCAAGCCACCCACGGCTGTTACCCCGAGAAGGACCGGGTCCTTCTGGTCCTGCAGAAACAGGGGGTGAGACCCCCCCCAGCAAAGCACATTCATTCTCTCCAGTGCTTTTCCCTGCAGAGAGGAGCCGGGACGTGAACGGTGCTGTTGGGAACGATGCTTCAAAACAAGGCACAACCCTCTAGACGGAAAAGGCAGCACTGACACCTCACTTCTCACCAGCCTTCAGCCCCCAGAGGCCAGGGAAGAAGCTCAATGCATCCCCCATCCAGTGAATGCTGGAGCTCCACACATTGGCACGGACACGGGGCCGGGAAGGGTCAGCAGCTTCCACTGGAGACCTGGTGGAGAGGAGCCTGGCTGGTGATGTGCTCCAAGAAGCTGCTCAGATGGTGCCCAGCAAACCCACAGCTCTACGTGGTGGGTGGTGGCTGGCGGGGAATCGCACGGTCCCTTTTTCTCTGCCTTATGCCACAGCAGGAATCCCATCGGCTTCCTTGGGAGTCTTCCCTGGTCGAGGTTGGTCCATGGTCTTCCCTAGGAGGTCTCTTAAGCAAAAGCAGGAATATCCCCTACATGGCTAAGAAAGCTGCTTGTTGAGCTAAAGGGGGACAGTTATGGAGCTGGGGGTCTTCAGCTCACGCTCGGGGATGATCCAAGCTGCTGGAGGAGGGGGTTGGACACACAAGAAACCCCCACAAAGTGGGAAGGGGCTTGGGACTTTAGCCCTTTGTCAGCAGAAACTGGGGCTGCCTCAGAGCAGGGTTTTCCCTTGTAGCTTTTGGCATCTGCTGCAGGAAAAAGGGACGGAAAAACCACCTGCAGAGCTTGGCCAGAGAGTCCCTTGAGTGTCCCCGTTGGCTGTGGGCTATCAGAGCATCACCCCACAAATCCATCCCTTTGCTCCATCCCAAGCTTGGAGCAGCAGGTCCCAACCACACCCAGGGAAGGAATAAGGACCTTTAGCTTCTACTTGACCCCACCAGGCAGCTTCTCTCCCTAAAAAGCTCCCAAGTCCCACTAAATCACCAACAAACCCCAAAATAACAGTTCTAAAGAGAACTTGTACTAAGAGAACAAGCCTGGGTCCAACTCAACCTGCTCCTGGTGGTCCCAGTGTGAGGAGGGGGATCCAGCAGCAGGACTGGCTGTGGGCTGGGTGGAGGGTGGCCACAAACCTCCTCTGGGTGCTGAGCCACGGGCCAAGTTTTAATGGTCTCGATAAAAAAAGGACATAAAACATCCAGCACCCAGAGAGCCCCTGCCTGTGACAGCCCCTGAGCCCCAGCACCCTCGGGTGGAGCAGCCAGAGCTGGGATTTGGCCACAGTCACAGGGACAAAGCCCCCTGGGGATGTAGAGGTGGCACAGGGGGGGTGGACCTGCCCAATCAGCTCTGGAGAGCTGGGTGCTTGGCCAGCTGGAGGCCCAGAGGTGGGACAAGGGGCAATGGGCATAAACTTGAACACGGGAAGTTCCACCTCAACATGAGGAGAAACTTCTTTGGTGTGAGGATGTTGGAGCCTGGCCCAGGCTGCCCAGAGAGGTTGTGGAGTCTCCTTCTCTGGAGACTTTCAAATCCCACCTGGACACCATCCTGGGCAACCTGCCCTAGATGAACCTGCTTTGGCAGGGGGGTTGGACCAGATGACCTCCAGAGGTCCTTCCTACCCTGACTATTCTGTGATTGTGTGGCTGGAAATTGGTTGAAAATGCCATGACAGAGGGCACGGAGACCCTACAAAGCTGTTCCTGGGGAAATCCTCTGCTGAATCCCACCCTGGCCACAGCCAGGCCAAGCTCCTGAGGTCACCCTGTGGTCCCACCACACCCATGGGAGAAGGAATAAAGCCAAGCCTCTCCCTTCCCCCTCTCCTCAGCTCCAGCCAGGAGCCCAAAGCTCCCCCAGCCTGCCTCACCCAAGCCTGCCTCGCCCCTTCTTCATCCCATGCCTTGCGTTGGGGTTAGAAAACCAAAAAAATTAATAAAAATAATAACAATTAAAAACCAACAATTAAAAGTCCGAGCTGGAGAGAGCAGCCAGGGCAGCGGGGAGGGTCTTGGGGGGGAAGGGGGGGCAGCGTGTGCGTGGTGAGGGCTCCCCGGGGGGGTTTCTGGTCCCTCCCCTCTGCCGGGGGCATCTCCTCTCCCCAGCTGATTTCACATTCATGTCACGGGTATGGCAAAGTCCGGTTGCTTTTTTTTCCTTCAAGGTGCTTTACATTCAAGAGCTATTGCAATCCACAGCGAGGAAACGGGGCCGGGGAGATCCCCCCTGGCCCCTCCCCTAAGATTCTCTGGAGTTTGATTATTTGATTTCAAGGAAATTGCCCCAAACCTCTGAAGTTTAGTTCGTCTCCGACTGTTGGGGCAGGTGAAGGGGGTCCCGGCCTTAGCTCTCCCGGGGGTCGCTGTACTGCAGCTCCGAGTTGAAGACCTCCTTATAGAGGGGGGGGAAGTTCATGGCGGTCTCCGGGTGCAGGAGGCGGAAAAATTCCAGCTTGTCCAAGTGCAGGTTGCAAATGGTCTTCATCAAGGGCAGCTTGGAAACCATCTGTGGGGAGAGGAGGAGCTGGTGACCACTGGGTTCCCAACTAGCGTCCCTCAAACCACTGCTCCCCTCCCTCGGGGTGAGGGGGTGGGTTTGGGGACCACCTTTGGGCAACCTGGCAGCAACACGGCCTTGCCTCCAAACCCATGTCTTTCCACAGGACAAAGAGCATCCAGGAGGGCAGAAGAAGCCCCACAATGCCCCCCATCACCATCCCAGCTCTATCTTGCCCAAAGTATTCCTGAAATGGCTCCTTTTGCCCCAAACACCCAATGCCCAATTTTCATAGAATGTTTGAGGCTGGAAGGGACCTCTAGAGGTCATCTGGTCCAACCTCCCTACACCAGCAGGGACATCTCTACCTAGGGCAGGCTGCTCAGAGCCCCATCAAGCCTGACCTTGAAGGACTCCAGGGATGGGGCCTCCACCCCCTCTCTGGGCAGCCCATTCCACTGATCCATCACCCTCATGGTAAAGAACTTTTTCCTAATCTCCAGCCTAAATCTCTCCTTTCCCAGCTTAAAACCATCACTCCTGGTCCTGTCATTACAAACCCTTTTGAACAGACCTTCCCCTGCCTTCCTGGAGCCCCTTCAGGTCCTGGAAGGTCACTCTAAGGTCCCCCTGGAGCCTTCTCTTCTCCAGCTGAACAGCCCCAACTCTCCCATCCTGTCTCCACACCAGAGATGCTCCATTCCCCTGAGCATTTTGGTGCCCTCCTCTGGACACGCTTCAATATGTCCCCACCCTTGTGCTGAATGTATTGCATCAACACAGGGCTGCCTACGGTGCAGCTGCCTCCACCTGCATCCCAATGGAGATGCTCAGCCCATGGCAAGAGAAACTCTTCTCCGCCTTCAACAGGCCCCCCAAGCCCCTCACACGTGGCTAAAGAGCTCTGGCACTGCCACATCCACCGGGTCAGACACTGTCCCATGGCACCCACAAGCAGCTCCACTACCTTTGAGAGCTTGTCCTCGGCGGAGTGTTTCTTCTGGATCTCGTGCTGCAGGGCCACGTAGATCTTGTCCTGGAGCTTCTGCACCTTCTTGGACTCCGTCAGCCACGGGCGATCTATGGGAGAATGCCAGGTCAGTGTCATCACAGGCATGGTGAGGTGGCCTCAGGCTCTTCTCCGGGATGTTTTTGGGGACGGTGGCATGGCCAGGCAGCCTCCCTGCACCCCCCACCCCCCCACTGCAGGGGATGCGGCTCCTCCTCCCACCGAGGAGTTTGGCAGATGCATTTTGTGCATTGGCAGATGCACTTTTCCCCCCAACCTCCTTTCCCAGGAATCACAGAATCAGTGAGGTTGGAAAAGACCTTCAAGATCATCGTGTCCAACCATAACCCAACCCTACCAACTCCACAGCTAAACCATGGCCCTTGGTAAGCCAAGGATGCAGTGCTGAGATTGGGGGATCAGCTCGGCCCAGCTTTGGGATGAGACCCCCCCTCCCCAGCCAGTCCCAGCTGTGGTGCCCCCCCGTGTCCCCCTGTACCTGGGGAGAGCAGGACGGCGGCGGTGAAGAGGGCGAGCTCCTCATCCGACAGCTGCAGCCGGCACAGGGTCCTCCCCAGCTCGAAGACGGCGCCGATGAGATCATCACAGCCTGATGGGGACAGGGGGAAGAGGGGACATCACGGCTCCGCTCTGCCTAGAGCCCCCCCCCAGCAGCCAACCCCACGGCACCCAGGCTTGGGGAGCTTCTGGGAGATAAAGAAATCTTTAAGATCATGGACTCCAACCGTTCCCCCATCCCTGCCAGGGCACCACTAACCCCTGGCCCTCAGCACCACATCTCCACACCTTGGAAACCCCTCCAGGGATGGGGACTCCACCACTGCCCTGCCCAGCCTGCCACAGCCCTTCACAGCCCCAAACAGCAACAAATTGTTCCTCAGCTCCAACCTCAACCTCCCCTGGGGCAACTTGAGGCCCTTTTCTCTTGACCTGGTGCTTGTTCCTTGGGAGAAGAGCCCGACCCCACCTGGCTCCAACCTCCTGTCAGGGAGTTGTGCAGAGCCAGAAGGTCTCCCCTGAGCCTCCTTTGCTCCAGGCTCAACCCCCCCAGCTCCCTCAGCTGCTCCTCACCACACTCCTGCTCTAGACCCTTCCCCAGCTTCGTTGCCCTTCTCTGGCCACGCTCCACGCCCTCAAGGTCCTTGTTGGAGTGAGGGACCCAAAACTGACCCCAGGATTCAAGGGCATCCCCAGTGCTGAGTGCAGGGGGACAATCCCTGCCCTGCTCCTGCTGCCCACACTATTTCTAACGCTCGGGTGCTGTGTTTCACTTGGCTGCCAACCCCAGCCCTCTCCAGGCATGGAAAGGTGAGAAGAGCCCCAGGAGAGGCCCAGGGGAGCTCTTACCCAGCGCCTTGAACATCTGCACGCCGCCGAACTTGCCCTCGAAGAGGACAGTGTTGTTGAGGGGGTTGAAGGCGCGGATCATGCGGATCAGCAGCACCTCGAGGCAACCTGACGTAGGCAGAGAGAGCGCAGGCGAGGGCAGGGCAGGGCAGAGGGTTCCATCATCCCAGGACCAAACGTAAGGCAGAGGAAAGCCCCCAGGGCAAGTTTGAAGTCCAGATTGTTGGTTCCCAAGGGCAGGATGTTTATTGCAATAAATGCAATTTGGGGTTTTTGGGGGGATGGGGGTTGTAGTTTTAGGTTTCCAATTGCGACCGCAAATATTTCACCAAAGGGAAATATCATCCAGGCATTGGGAGCCGGACACGGGGATGGATCGAGGTCATGGTGGAGCACCGAGGGAGGAGAGGGGGGGAACAAAATAAATAAAAAGAAAATGGAAGGAAGAAATGAAAGAATGAGTTAAACTCCAGCGTGTCGGGCACGGCCAGCTCTGGCTTGGGGGTACAGCACCCTGCGGGGACACTGGCACACGTCCCCCGTGCTGTGTGGGGCTCTGAGCTCCCCAGCACTGGAAGTTTAGAAACTGGGAGGGGTTTCCACCTTTTTGGGGGGGATTTTGGGACTTTTGCACATCCAGCTCCCTCGCCTGGGCACGGTGTCACAAGCTGGGGCAGCCTGATGGGTGAGGGACACGGGTGTGTGCTGCCAGGGTCCTTCTCTTCCCAGTTTCTTGCTGGGAGAAGAGGTCAACCCCCTTCTCCCCGCTGCCCTCGGGGTTGTCACCCCTTTTCCCGCTGTGCTCACTTCCATCCTGGCTGCCGGGTGACATTTGATTGAGGGTGACCATGGAGAAGAGCCTGTGCCCGGGGCGGCCACTCCCCGTGTCCCTCTCTACACCATTGCCTTTCATCATGACCTTCAGCTCCTTCCAGCCCAGTACCCGCCGATGCCGAGCCCAGGGGCAACTGGGGGGGGGAGGGAGAGGAGATCCCGACAGGAAAGCCGAGAGAAAAGATGGGGTGTGCTTTTGGTTCCACAACTGCCACTCAGGAGATGCTGGGGACACGAGGGGGACAGCAGAGACGGGAGGGGGGCTGGCAGGGATGTGGGGGGGGGGCTGGGGGGGTCTCCCGCTCTTACCGGCTTTCAGGAGGATGATCTGGTCGTTCTGGCAGAGCTCCATGAAGCCGTCGATGCGCTTGGCGAACTCCACCACGTACTGGATGGCGTTGGAGATCTGCAGGGAGCACTGCTGCCACATGGCCTCACAGCTCTGCTGGCACAGCGGGGACAGCCCTCAGGGCTCCTGCCACCCTGGCACCCACCCTGGCTCTGCTGTCCCCCCCCATCCCATTGCACGGGGCAGGGAAGGGACCCAGGAGCTGTGTCACCCGTGAGAGATGGTGGCATTGGGACACCTGGGGTCTGCTGCCACCCCATCACCACCATCCCCCCCATCCCATTGCACAGGGCAGGGAAGGGACCCAAGTGCTGTGCCAACCCAGGGGGATGGTGGCACTGGGATACCTGAGACACGTCCTGCCACCCACACCCCTCCCAACTGGGCTCCCAAAGCACCAAAAGACCCTCCTCATCCTCCTCGCCTTCCTCCCAAGGGACGGTGGTGGCCCTTGCCCAGAGCTGTGGTGGCTCTGGCCATGGTGGGGAGCTGGGGGGGCACTCACCTTGCTCTGCAGGGCCCGGACCTCCTCGGGGGTGTAGAGGCTCCACGCCAGGCGCTTGAGCTCCTCTGTCGTGTACTGGCACGTCTCCAGGTGCGACTTCACCACGTTCTGGGCCACCCGGTCTGCAAGGAGAGGCCAGTGGGTGACAAGCCCTGGGGACCACACTGATCCATCCTGTCCCCACACCCCAATGTTGCCCTCTCCTGGGTGTCCTGGGGGGCTGCTGGGCAATTAGAGGTAGAGGGGCTCATGGGTGGTGTCAGTGATATGAAGACAGATGGGGTGTTGGGGGCTGTCCCCAAGGCAGATGAGGGGATGCTCTGCACAACCTCAGGTGCACCGAGCTCCATCAGTGCTCAGCATGGAGGAGGGGACGGGCTTGGGTTGGCTCCAAGAGCCAAGGCTGGGCCAGTCCCTCGCTGTGAGTGTGCCCGGAGAGGCATCTAGGGCTGGATGCATCCTGCAGGGTGCCCAGGGCTGCACCAAGCACTATCCCCAGGGCAGCACGGACTGCGCCAGGTTTAGGTTGGAGCTGAGGAACAATTAGTTGCTGTTTGGGGTTGTTGTGGCTGTGCCAGGCTGGGCAGGGCAGTGGTGGAGTCCCCATCCCTGGAGGGGTTTCCAAGGCGTGGAGATGTGGTGCTGAGGGCCAGGGGTTAGTGGTGCCCTGGCAGGGATGGGGGAACGGTTGGACTCAATGACCTTAAAAGTTTCTTCCAACCCAAACAACTCTCTGATTCTATCCCCGTGGCTCAGCTCACCAATCTCGAGGATGGAGATGTCGGTGGTGAGCTGACCACCCTCCAGTGCTCCATGAGCAAACAGGGCTGGCTCCAGCATCAGCTCGTAGATGGACTCCTGCTTGATGAGTGTGGCATCGGCCACGTCCAGGCTGGACTGGTCGGGCGAGGGCTGTGCCGAGGCGAGCAGGTCGAGGTTGTAGTAGGTGCTGCTGCCGTCGGGGGTGAGGGGGAAGTCGAAGAGGAGCCCGTCGGACAGCGTGGAGATGTCGTCCAGGTCCGAGAGCCCGCTGCTGATGCTGGTGGTGTAGACACGGCTGAGGGGCTCAGGCTCATCCTTGGTGCCCCCGCTCTGCTCCTGGCTCTGCTGGTGCTTCTGCACCTCGGCGTAGAGGCTGTCCCGCTGCTTCTTCGACATGCGCCCGAACTTCACCGCTGCCCGGGGAGGGGAAAAGGGATGTGTCAGGGCAGCTTCACCCCGCAGAGCCACAGCCAACCACCCGCCTGCCCTGGAAGGGTCCTGGCTCCTGGGAGCACAGGTTTCAGGGAGGCTTGAGCCTTTTAAGCAGGGCATGACCCCATCGGATTCACCCCCTACCCCAGACTGACTCTGGAGCTGAATCAATTTACATTTTCCCAAATGCTAAAGCACTTCTTGCTCCCCAAACTCCTTCCCCTGGGCTGGCCCCAGAGTGGAAGCAGCTCTGGCCCCGATAACCCAAGGAGGAGCAGACAGGCCCCTGGGCAGCCCGGGCACGCCTCCCTCACCGTCGCGGGACATGCCCAGTGCCAGGCATTTCTGCAGGCGGCAGTGCTGGCAGCGGTTGCGGTTGGTGCGGTCGATCAGGCAGTTCCTCTGCCGGGAGCAGGAGTAGCTGGCGTTGTTCTGCTGGCTCCTCCGAAAGAAACCCTGCACAGGAGGGGGGAGGTGTTGGGAAAGCGCCCGGCGGGACGCCAGCCCCCCGCAGCCACCCCCCAGCACCCAGCTCCGGGCGTCCCTGGGCTCACCTTGCAGCCCTCGCAGGTGATAACACCGTAGTGGATCCCCGAGGACTTGTCTCCGCAGATCTTGCAGGGGATCACCTCAATTTGGGCTGAGGTGGAGGGGGAGAAGGGGGAAAACCACGGTGGTTAATGATGGTGAACTGAACAAGGGAGATGGTCCTTCCTCTATGACCACCACAGCCTTGGAGGCACAAGAGCTGGACCCGCCAGCAGCTCAGCCCTTCCTGCAGACCCTACAAGGTTGTTCACATCCCAGATAAGCCCCTGGGTGTGGGGTACCCCCTCCACTCCCCCATCCTCTCCAGCAGCAAGAGACGAGTAGAAAAGCCCTTGAGCTATGAGAGTGCAGCACATTGTGCACCAGCCTGCCCAGGACCTCATTTTGCAGTAATTCTCCTTATTTTTCAGCCAGTGTGTGCACGCTGGGGGAGCACCCAGGACATGGACAACCTCAACACAGGGACCACCCCTGAAGTCACAGATGTTCTCCTGTGGGGGGGAGGGGGTTTGGCCCAAGCAGAGGGTCTGGGAGCCCCCAGCCCCCCCCTTTGAAGCCCAGGCCCAATATAGCCATCGCTGGCTCAAGGTCCCGACCCCCTCCCCCCCGCAAATCCGCTTCCCTCCCCGCTTCTGCTTCGCTGGCACTGAGCTGCTAATAGGCTTCGTCCTCCTCATTTTCCAGCTGCCCCAGATCTGGGCTGACTCTGCCCGCCCCCTGAGGAGGGGGGGACATGGGACACCCCCGGGACTCGTACGTGCCTCCCGGCATCTCTGCACCCTCTAATCCCCACTCCAGCCCCCGCGTCCCCCGGCCGGGCATCGCTCTCGAGGGTGCTGGGCAGCGGCTGCCACGCCAAAATAACCCCCCCGGCCAGATTATGGGTATTTCAAATCTCCTGGGCCTGTGCAAATCCCCAGCTCGGGTAATTCCCTTCTGCCTCTTCTCCCCCAGCAGCAACCAGTGCTGGTTGAGGGACGTGTTTGGAGGGCTGGAGCTGTGGCAGGGGCCACCTCTGCAGGTGACAGCCCCGGTGCTCGGCCAGCACCACCTGCACCCCAGCACCCTGGAGTCCCTCACTGGTTTGGGGGAGCCTGGGATGGGTCAGCATGAGGTGTGCCAGGCAGCATGAGGTGTGCTGGGCAGCAGGGCAGCCAGGCTGTCATCAGTCCCCTGGAGATGCAATTGGTCCCCCAGGGATGCTACTGGTCCCTCCAGGTTGTCATCAGTCCCCCAGAGATGCCATCGATCCCCCCAGGCTGTCATCAGTCCCCCAGGGATGTTATTGGTCCCCCCATGCTGACATCGGCCACCTCAAAGATGCCATGGATCCCCCAGGCTGCCATTGGTCCCCCAGGAATGCCATCAGTCCCCCCAGGCTGTCATTGGTCCCCCAAAGATGCCATCGGTCCCCCCAGGCTGCCATCAGTCACCTCGGAGATGCCATCGAACACCCCAAGGATGCCGTCAGTCCCCCCAGGGATGCCATCAGAACCCCCCTCGGGGCAAATTTGCTCCCAGCCATACAGGGAATCCTATTCACCCCAAGTCTGGGTGCAAGTCATCCCTTGACTCACTGCCCGACTCCTGCCCAGAAGCACCAAGCGATTCTGGGGTTTGTTTGGTGGTGAGCAACCCCAACGCTGCGTCATCACCCCCAAGGGGGTCACATCCCAGCCCTGCTCCTCCCCAAAGCCACTGCTCTACTTTGGGGCTGGGCCAGCAGAGCTGCCTGCCTGGGGTGGGCAGGGAGTGGGCAGGGAGCAGGCAGAGAGCAGGCAGGACATCCTCCCCTCCTCCAGCCCCAGCACTCCAATCCTCCAGCATCACAGCCCCGGGGTCACCCCTCTGGCAGAGGGGGGGAGGGGGACAGCACCCCCAGGGTGACGTGCCAGCATCCCCACCTCGCCCGCAGGCTCCAACAACCGCAACACCCCACACAACTCCTTGGCACCCACCACCAGCAAACCGCGGGGACCCCTCCCCGTCCCCGTCGGCCGTCGGGCCGCGGGGGCGGTGGCACTTCGGGGGGCACGGGGTGGTGATGCCACCCCCGGCAGGAAGCGGCGTCGGTTCGTTATGCAAGATAATTGCAGGCGGCGGGAGCGCGGGTGATGCACGGCGGGCACACCACGCCCCGCACGCCCGCGGCCGATACTCCCGGCATCCCGCAATTACCGGCACCGTCAAAACAACCGGGCTCAGCCTGGCCCCGGCACCCCCCGAGCACAGCCCGAGGCTGCTGCTCCGCTCGCCCCACGGGCACCAAAAGCCGTTTGCTGGCTCCCAGCGACGGCTTCGTGATGCCAACGGGCAAATCTTGTCCCTGCACCCCCATGCCCAGGCGGAGGGGACCCTTCCCCTCCGAGACCCCAGTGGGGGCAGAGCAAAGGGTAAAGGGGATGGTGCAGTCATGGCTTCTCTGGAGCTGAGCATCACCCCTGGATGCTGCAGAGAAGCCCCGACCACTCGTCGTGTGCCCACAGCTTCTTGGGGCTCTAATTAGCATCCTGCTAATTACACAGCCGTGCCCACCAGCGGCACCTGACCCGCTCGGAAGGCGTTCGCCCCAAATAACTGACGTGGAGATACGGCTGTAACCCCGGCGCTGGCAATTACAGCCCAGCACAGCCTTTAATTGCTGCTCTGTTTGTGAGCCCCGGCTGAATCACCGCCGCGGCTTCTCCAGCCTCCCCTTGTGCCATGGCCACAACCCCCCGGGGTGGCCGGACACCCCCCTGGGGCAAACCCACCAGGATTTGTGGGGTGGCCACAGCAGCACCCTGCATCCCCCAAATCTCACTGTCATCGTGGGGGAACTTCACAGCAGACCCCACAACCCCCCCCATGCCTCAGTTTCCCCACTGGAGCACTCCTCCCACTATAATCCTGCAGGCATCAGCCATGCTGGGTAAAAAGGGGAAGTCTTTGGGTGGATGTGAACCCCTTCCCCCTATCCAGGGGGTAGCAGGCAGCAAAACTCCCCCACCCAGGGGCCAGCGGGGCTAAAACAGGAGGCGGGGAGTTAAAAAAAAAAAAAAAAAGGGTTAAAAAAAATAAATAATAATCTCCAGCCGGCAATTAAAATGTCCCGGCCGCGGTATTTGCTCTCCTCCCACTGTAAATAATTCTTGCCCAACTCCCGGCCCGCTGCCACCGTCTGGCCCTTATGTAAGTGGCCCCCGGCACCCTCCGGCCGCGGGGCTCGGCCGAGCTTGGCCCCCGGTTGGTGGCCAGAGCCACCCTGAGCCATCCTGGCCCATCCTGTCCCACTGACACACTTTCTGCCCGTGGCCCCAAGCGCTTGTGTAACACCGCGGCCGTTAACCCTCCCCGGGCTGCACCCCGAGCTCCTGCCACTAGGGATGGAGGTTCTGGGGTGATCCCTCCAGCTGGGGATGGAGGTTTTGGGGTGATCCCTTCAGCTGGGGATGGGGCTCTTGGGGTGATCCCTCCAGCTGGGGATGCAGGTTCTGGGGTGTTCCCTCCAGCTGGGGACACCCACTGGGTGCCCCAGGCTGCAGCTCTCTGTAGGGACACAGGGCTGGCCCTGCAGGGTCCCCTGGCACCCCCCAGACCCACATGTGCCCCCCCTCCAGCCCAGCACTGCTGGCCCTGAACTGGGCAGGTGGCTCCACTGTTTTGGCAGAGCCAGAGCTGTGCTCCCCAGTGCAAGACTCAGCCTTCCTCCCCCTCCAGCACACCCTCTCCATCACCACTGCCCCAACATTGGGCATTCCTCCTGCACCCTCAAACAAGGCAGATCCCACAGGATCTGGCCATGGGGGTCTGAACCCTCCCTCTGTGGTGCAGGGACCACAGGTGGCTCCATCATCCTCCTCATCCCTCCTCCTGGACAAATGATGGGGAGGGATATCACCCCAAACTTCTCAGCACTCCACTGAGTCCCAGGATGTGCCACGACCCCACTGCTGCCAGAGGCTTTTTGGAGCTGCCCCCCTGCAGCCAGCTCGATGGGGATGGGGTGGGTGCCCCTGGCTGAGGACTCCTTGGGAGGGGAATGTTTTGGGGTGCACTGACAGTCCCTGCAAAGCCCTTTCTACAGACAGGGATGAGCCCACACACCCTTCAGCCCACGGGGATGGGGTCAGGATACGGCCACCCCCTCCCCTGGGTGGGCAACATGGGACCACAGGAGCAAACCCAACCCCAGGACCTGGGTGCCCCTTGCTGGGGGATGGAGACAGGCAGCCCAGCTCCGGGTGTCTCAGAGGTGTCTCCGTGGTCATCCCTGCCCCAAATCCCCCCTCGGCTGCCGGGGCGAGCGCTGGGCCAGGCGGCATCCCCGGTGCCCTGGCTCATTACCCAGAGAACCTGCTGGGAAAGCAGCTCTGTGCCCCATCCCGCTGCCGATCGATGCCGCAGGACGGGCACCTCCGCTAATTAACGAGCAGCAGCCCCGCAGCCCTCAGCCACCTCCCCAGCCAGGGCACCGGGATGCTCTGATGGGGGGGGGGTTGGACGAGATGATCTCCAGAGGTTCTTTCCAACCCCAACACTCTGATGCTGTGATTTGCCCCTTCAGCTCAGCATCCCCACAACGTACCCAGAGCAGGAGGAGCAGGATGGGTCCAGGCTGCCCAGGGACCTGCAGGGACCTGCGATGCCATCCCACCTCCCCAGCCCTGCCCCTAAACCCAGCCCTGCTCCCTCGTCCCCGGCCAAACCCCGAGCCTGGCACGGGAGCCACGGCGCTTCCCCGCAGCAATGAGCCACCGCTGTATTTTGGGAAGGTGGCCATGGGGTAGGGGTGGCGGAGGAGGAATAAATAAGTAAATAAAGGGAATGATCATCCCTTCACAGCTGCTGCTGGGTTTGCTTTTCAACAGGCTCCCGCAGCGCCCCGGGGTCCCCCAGCACCCCGGTACTTTGGCTATGGCTGCTGGTAAATCCCCGCCCCATCCCTGCACCCCACGGGTCACCCCACACAGGCTGGGGGGGTTTGCCAGATGTGGTCAGTACGACCTTGGTGGGATGTTGGAAGCACTGATGGGATGCCGGAAGCACTGGTAGGATGTTGGAAGCACCAGTGGGATGTTGGAAGCACCTGTGGGATGTTGGAAGGGATGTTGGAAGCACCGGCTCCAGCCTGCAGGGGCACCAGCAGCACCGGGGCCGTGTGGGCAATAAGGAAAAATCAAATTACGCAATCGCGGCCCAGTGCCAGGCTGTGATACTGGAGGTGGGGACTAGTTTCTTCATTGATTAGCAGAGATTTCCTGAAACCTTTGGGCCAGAACCGAGCTCAGTCTCCCTCCTCCTGTCCTGGGGTGACCTCTGGCCACCTTTGCTCATAGCCACGCAGCCGGTGGCTTCACAGCCACCCTGGCAAGGTGTTGTTTTTCCCCTGTCCTATGGTGCAGAGCATGTCCCTGGCTTGGCAAGCAGAAGCAGTGGTGGGGAGGAGATGAGGGTCTCTATGGGCACCCCAGCTCTGCCCCAGCTGCTGCAGTTCAGCAGCTCCCGTGCCACCCGGCACAGCTCCAAGGCCAACCACGCCGGCGCGGGACGGGGCCCTTTGCACTTTGGCTGGCGCAGGAGGGTGGCAAAGGTGCGGCGGTGGGAGGGGGACCCGGCCCCAGCCCGGGGTGGAGAGAAACGGGGCCAGGGTGGGAGAACCCCTTTGGCCCCGCTGCTAAATCGGGGTGGGAATTATCTGCGTGGGGCTAAAGAAATGCAGTGAGAGCGGCTCTGCTCGCCACAGCCAATAAACCGGGCGCGATTTAGACATTAGCAGCTCTTTAAATAGCTGCTGCTGCCGAGTTCAAAGTTAAACGTGACGGGGGAGGAGGGACGGGCAGGACGATGCTGCCAGCATGGCCCCAGCCGGGCTGTGGGGCTGCCACCCATCTCCCTGTCTCCCTGTCCAGGACACACATCTCCCTGTCCAGGTGCTGCTGCTCCCCAGGGTATCAGGGTGGAGGATCCCAAATCCTGGCTGGATCTCATGCTGCTGGTGGCCGCCTTTCTCCCCTAACCTTATCTCAGGAGGTGAAGTGCCAGCTTTTTCCCACAACCTTATTTTCAGGAGGCAAAGGGAAGGACCTTTTCTCCCCCAGCCTTATTTTGGGGAGCTGAAGGGCTACAACCTAATTTCAGGAGCTCAAAGGCCACTTTTCTCCCCCAGCCTTATTTCTGAGAAGCAAAGGGAAGAGCCCTTTCTCCCCTGACCTTATTTCCAGGAGGCAATGGGTCACCTTTCTCTTCCAACCTTATTTCCAGGAGGCAAAAGGTCACTTTCCTCCCTCAGCCTTATTTTCTGGAGGCGAAGGGAAGAGCCCTTTCTCCCCCAGCCTTATTCTCAGGACCCAAAGAGTCACTTTTCTCCTCCAACCTTATTTTCAGAAGGCGAAAAGAAGGACCCTCTCTCCCCAACCCAATTTGCAGGACCTGAAGGGTCACTTTTCTCCTACGGCCTTATTTTCGGAAGGAAAAGAGCCACCTTTCTCCCCTAACCTTACCTGAAGAGCCACCTTTCTCCCTCAACCTTATTTTTGGGGGCTAAGGGACCACCTTTCTCCCCTAATCTTATTTTCAGGAGGCAACAACCACATCCACAGCCATCCCCATCCCGTGGTACCCGGGCTGGGCGCAGCCGTCGTGCGGGAGGGCCAATGGGTGCCAGGTGCCCTCGCCCGCACCGGCGTGAGCACGCTGCCGAAACGGGCAGGGAAGCTCCTCCTCCGCCCTCTCTGATTTTTTCCAATGACAGATCTAGGTCACTAGGACAAGTCGCAAAGGCTGCCGAGCCACCGCACGCTCCTCGCCACGCCGCTTGCAAAACAAGCGAGCAGGAGGGCTGGAAACCCTATAGGATTATACAAGGCAAAGCCTCTCGCCTGGCCCCGGCGCAGCCGCGGCGCTGGGGAAGGACGAGAGGCAGGAGCCGCTGTGGTCCCTGGGGAATGGGGCAGAGCAGTGGTGGTTTTGGGGAAGAAAACAGAGATTGAATCAATTTGGCGTCGCCATGCGGCATTTTGGGCTTCGGCAAGAGATATGGGGATCCTGAGCCGGGCAGGACTGCGGGGAAAACACCTGATGGGGGCAAATGATGGGATATTGGGGGGGTTGGCCCTTAATTAGGGTTAAAACACAGCAATCAGGGAGGGGGGGAAGGAAAAAAATATTAAAAAAAGGAAAAGTTCGCCCAGCTGCTAATTAAGGCCAGCGCTGGCTGTGTGAGGGCTGCGCAAGAGCCAGGCAGTGTTATTAATTAGGCAGGCGTTAATGCTTCCCTCCACACTAATAAAGGTGAAATCCTGGGATGTGGCAGGGCGGGAAGGGGACGCGGGGGGCTCCCCTCGCCCAGCCCCACCATTACACAAGAGAGCAGTGGGTGGCAGAGCCACAGTGACAGTGGCCGCGCCAGGGAGGGAGGACGAGCGATGCAAGGGGTTTGGAGATGCACATCCCCATAAGTACACCCCAAAATACACCTAAATACTCTGCCCCAAAATGCACCCAAATACACACGCCCCAAAACCACACCTAAGGAGGTGCACGAGTGAGCCCCAGTGGGGGTGAAGGGCTCGGGCACTGCTGGTGATGGGGGAAAAGGGCTTTAAAAGGGGGATAAAAATCCCACCCCAAGGTGTCAGGTCCCAGCTACGCTCTCAGCTCGTTGGGGAGAGCTGGGTCCGGCCACCGCTGCGTCACTGTCACTGGGCCCCGGTGGCTCGTCCCATTGGAGCCTTCCTCCCTCCCTCCATCCTCCTCCTCCTCCCAACCGCCTGCTTTGCAAAGCGGAGGGGTGAAAAGTAGGAATCGTTTTTAATAACGGACAAAATAAAGCAGGCGCTGACACGACTCACCCCCTGCCCTGGGCGAGGGGCACCCGAAATCACGGCTGGACCCCCCCCACGGCTGCACCGGCTCCAAAGTGCCCCCCAACCCACCCCGGGGAGGGAGAAAAAGGGGGGAAAAACACCCACAATAAATCCAGCCCTGGTGGGAGCAACATATTGAAGAGGAGATTAAAGGGTTTAGTGCGAGGAAAAGCTTAAGAGCGGGTCTAAGCCGGCGTCAGAAAGCGAAGCAAAATAAACAAGAATTTTTATTCCTAATGAAGGGGGGAGCTGGAGGAGCCCGAGAGATCCTGGAGGGGCTGAGGCGAGTCCCCCCGGCCGGGGTGATGCGGGTCCCCCCGTGTCCCCTCGGTGGGGCTGATGCCGAGACCCCCCCGGTCCCTCTCCGGCGGGACTGATGCCGGATCCCCCCCGTGTCACCGGTGGGGCTGATGCCGAGACCCTCCAGTCCCTCTCCGGCGGGTCTGACGCAGATCCCCCCGTCCCCCTCCAGCGGGGCTGATGCCGGGTCCCTCCGTGCCCACCCCCCCAGCTGAGGCTGATGCCGNCCCATCCCCGCCGTGCCGGTGCTGGGCGCTGCGCTCGGGCGATGCGCTGGGGCTGCCCCGGCGGCTCCTGGGTGCCGGGGGCTGCTCGACCCGCCCCCTCCCCACCCCGGGACGGGGGGCACAGGGGGTGTGCTCTTCGCTGCACACCCCCCGGTGCCGCCCGCCCAGAGGAGGGCCGTGCCCGTGCCCGTCCTGTCCCGGCTCGCCCAGGCACGGGGGTGGCTG